>VOMN01079147.1:0-18595 GCA_014899125.1 Orchestia grillus
AAATTTTATTTGACCCAACGGGTCACGTGTCGTCTAGTACAATATAAAAATATATAACACCAGTACCGGTACGTGATGGTTACGCATTGGCCCCCGGTGAGCGGCCCACCGCTTTGAGCAGCCCCGCAGCAGACCAGCTTACTTTTCAAGATATGTTAGACGACTAAAAAAGCAGGCTCACTTTGTATGGTGATCTGCGCTATCATTTCAATTTTTGTCTGGCCAACCTGAATGGTATTTACTGTACAAAATATGCCGGATTCCGAAATGGTTTATAGGAGAAATCATTGTATCATATGCAGTATACGATATACCTGCGCATTATAGCCACTATTGGCATTTTGCTTAAACATTGTTGTCAATAAGATGGTTAACTTACAGGTAGTAAACTTGTGATTACAGATAGTAAATGAATAAATGTTAAGTTCAAGTTCAACAACTGGGTTTACGATTTATGAAAAATCACAATTTCATCAAATTTTAAATCGCCAACGGACATTGGATACTGGCTAGTAGCTTTCATAGGAAAAGCAAGCTACTGATATGAGTAATAAAGCTTAGGAGTGTAGAAACTGTTAAACTGGTCCCCGTCATTTTGTTTTCAATGAATCAAACGGTGATAAAAACTAACGGCTTGATTTCATACTTCTCATTCATGTTCACGAATAGAAAAACTGATAAAGCGTTCAGCAAAACTGTAAAACAAGCTCAAACAACCTATTTGAAAAACTATTCCTGCTGTAAGTGAAGAACATTTAGATTTTTCAGGCAAAGCAGAAGGTTGAGCTGAACACTACTGGAAACAGGTTGGGACACCAACACACCACCTGGTGCACACTAACACACTGACCCGTGAGCGTGTCCTCAGACCCTGACGACGGCGCGGTCGCCAGCAGCAACAGGGCGCCACCTACTCCGATTATATCGATGACCGTGTGGCCGTGGTCACGCGAATGCGAGTCGTACTTTCTGAAAGTGATCAGCACACAAAGGCACTACTTATCGCTGCAATATGAATAGGCTTTGTGAGTATGATCGCAATATGAATGTGCTTTGAGAGTACGTTCATGCTTGGTGAGTACGTTCGTGCTTGGAGAGTACGTTCGTGCTAGGAGAGTACGTTCGTATTTGGAGAGTACGTTCGTACTCGAAGAGTACGTTCGTGTTCGTACTTGGAGAGTACGTTAGTGCTTGGAGAGTACGTTCGTGCTTGAAGAGTACGTTCGAGCTTGGAGAGTACGTTCGTGCTTGAAGAGTACGTTCGTGCTTGGAGAGTACGTTCGTGCATTGTGAGTATACTCCCAAAGCACGCACGTATGAGTATACACTCATACTCGTATTCCGGTCATACTTACAAAGCACGTTCATATTCCGGTCACATATATACCTACAAGAACTTTTATTAACTCCAACACGTTTTACCGTTGGGTTTTAAATGCCTTACAACTACTGGTGTGGTGGGGGATGTGAGGAATGTGTGGTTTAAACTTCCTTTCCTAAGGGAAGTACTCCGCAGTCACGTGAAAAGCCTCACCTGAGTCGAGGCTCGAACCCTGGTCCTTTTGGCTGTGAGGCCATCATGCTAACCACTGCACCATGGAGCCCACAATGAGTTATTCATACAGAGCAAGTACAAATCGAGTTCATATTCCAGTCACATATATACGTACAAAGCACGTTCATATTCTGGTCACATGTATACTCGCAAAGCATGTTCATATTCCGGTCATATAGAGCATGTACATATACAGATCATACTCTCAAAGTACTTTAATGACCCGGTCGTACGTGACTGGAACATGAAAGCACTTGAAGGTCGTACTAAGAGGAGCTTCAAGAGTACACTGCCTGTCAAAAATGGACACTTTTCATGTCTTGAAATTTCTTGAATACTGGGAGTAAGTTTTTCCTTAAACTTCTATGTATAAGGGTTCAGGCTCCTCGTGATATCGTTTGAAAATTTAATTTTTTTCAAATGAATTGAAAAAAGATATAAGCAAATCAATTTTAGTATTGAAAATAAGTGGATAAAAGTGCTAGCCAAAATGCAAACGTGCAGTTATTGACAGTGTAAACATGCTTGTATTGCAGCTCATCTTTTCTTCCGAGTTGCTGCAATGAAAAAAAAGTTTCTAATTTAAGTGTGTAAACAATGCGCCATCTTGCCTCAATGACTAGGTCGCACAAATCGACGTGTCAGTAAAGAAAGAAAAAATTGAGCTGACTAAACATTATTGTGGTGTTAAAAAGATAGCTCATAATTTGAAGCTTTTTGAAAGGGTCGTCGAAACGATTGATAAGTTACACAAAGGGTCGGACATCTATCACTCTTTAATACAGTAGTTAGACCGAGAAAAACATCCTTCCAGAAAGACAGAACCATTTGAAGATTGTCTCTAAAAGATAAATTCAAATCAGCATCTGTAATATCTCGGAAAGTCAGTGCCACCAAAGACATGAATGTGTCAAGGAAAACTGTAATTGGACGTTTCAATGAAATTGACTTGTTCGTATGACCACCCTTGAAAAAATCTCTTATCTGCAAGAAGAATCAAAAGCTAAGGATTGGCCTTTGCTAATTGATACGTCTTTTAAAACCGCATTCAGTGGTCAATTTTTTCTTCAGTGATGAAAGCAAATTTGATTTATTTACATAGCTCTGGTGAGAAAATATTTCTAAGAGTCCGTAGAGTAAGCCTGCGCAAAAAGTTAAGCGGGGCAAATGGAGACAGGGCACCGCTTCGTTTTCTGTTCATTATTTCGATCCTGACTTTCACATCACTGCACGCGAAAGTAATTTGCACTCAACAGAAAGTCGTTCGCCTTCGGAACGGCGGACAGTCACGAAGTACCTCGTGTGACTTTTTGCTCCGGCTTGCCCTAATCGAGAAAAATTAGCGAGCAAACGCACCGAAATGACTTCGGTACAGTGGTGGTGGTGTCAAGGTGTATGGCGTGGTGTTGGTTTCAAGGTGTTTGTGATGTTTTCCAGGCAAAGAGCGACACCTCTTGCTCCCATGAACACACGAGTAGATGCAGAAATATACCACTCATGCTGAATCCGACAGAGAACCTTTGGAACCTGTGTAAAAATATGGCAAATTACTCCAGCAGAATGTTGTCACCTGGAATCTCGCAGCAGGAGGTGTACAAATGTGATAAAGAATAAAGGTGAATTCACTAGATATTAAATTGTTGTATGCTCGATTTTCAAATGTTATAGAGCATTCAAGCGAATTTTTTGCTTATTATCCCTCATTTTTGGCCTCTGATTTTTCGTTATTAAAATTGATTTGCTTGTATCATCTTTTAACCAATTACAAATAAAGGAAATTCAAACATCATATTATAAGGAACCTTAACTATAATATATGAATTTTGTAGTAAAAATTTACACCCAATATTCAAGAAATCTCAAAATTGTAAAAAGTGTCGTACATTTTTTGGCCGCTAATGTATGAGCTGGAGACTGATTTCGATAGAGAAACTAGCCCGCCGCTGACTCGTTGGGTCATTGTTGATAAGTTGTATTAACAGGTGAGATGTTTAACTCACTTCTCGACCATTAAAGTGCCGTATCAAATGATGTATTGCACTGGTAATAGAGTAAAGAATTAAGCTATGTGCAAGTTATTAACGCCGACGCACAGCTCTTATTTTGGGCTTGGTTCACATTTTAGCTGTTGTTTTTCGCTCACGTTACCTTAGTTTTCTGCTGTTATCAAGTATACTTTTCTACCAACTGGTCAAAATAATTTTTCAAAAGCTAGGGTACATACTTACTTTCTCCTTCAAGGTACAAAAATAATTCAACAGTGAGAGAATTGTCACGAATAGTTCTCGAGTTGTCCACCCCGTTAGGTGGGTTGTCCTACGTTGCGCACCTCATTAGGAGGATTGTCCTAGGTTGCGTACCTCATTAGGACAATCCTAGGATTGTCCTACGTTGTCCAACCCATTAGGAGGATTGTCTTACGTTGTCCAACCCATTAGGAGGATTGTCCTACGTTGTCCAACCCATTAGGAGGATTGTCCTACGTTGCACACCCCATTAGGAGGATATTCCCTGTGTCTTACCTCTGTAACTATATAAGTGCCCTTTGAGGATAATTGGAAAATTTCTTCTGCGAAATTATTTCTTTACCTGAACTTTCGAGCTGTTGTACTCAACTCTTCAACAAGGGAGCAAGGTATTTTGAAACTGCGATTAATGAGGGCATCTAGTACACAAAAGTATATTTTTGGGGATAAAACATTTTATCATCATTGTACGAGTAAAAGTGTACATTTGATTAATTTCGTGATACTTTGCTTGTATAACGATAAAATGTACTGTCGCCTTAAAAAATGCATTTTGTATACTAGATTCGCGCCGCATCTCCCCCTATATGCGGCACAATTTTCAAAATCTCGTTCCCTTGATAAAGAGTTGCATCCAACAATGTGAAAGCTCAGGTAAATAAAGAATATTCCAGAAGAAATTCTCGAATTATCCCTAAAAATGTAACCTGGGAATCCAATATTTCAAGAAATATGTGTGCCCAGTGTGACACACTTCCTGGAGGATGTTTCCCAAGGTAAGTTCGAAGTTTCATACTGTTTGAGTTTTTCTCATCAATCTGGAAAATATAGGGCCGCTTTATCTTCTCTGGAAAGCGATTGTTGTCTGCATAGCAAAGGTTGATCTTTGAAACCTCGTTCCTACTCCAAGGCAAGTATGCGGCTATGAAGTCCGTAGAAGAGAGATGCGAGAAATAGGTAAGTGAAAATCTCTTTGGCCATTAAAACTTTAATCTAACTTGATCTGCGTCTTTTTCCTGCAAAGAGCCTTATGACTGCGCAACCATATCACTCACAGGTCGCAGCATGGTTGGCAGTACTGTGATGTTTAGTATAACTGTTACAGCCTAGTTCAACGTAACCGATGCTGATAGCCTTGTTCGATGCTCGTTCGATGTAACTGTTGTAACGTTGTTCGAGGTAACGTATGTGACTACGTTAGAGTAACGCTCCTAATGTTAGATATTTAATGAATTCATCTCTGTGAAGAGATAATTCGTAGATATCAAAAATGATCGAACGCCCCTTGCATTAAGTCTCGTCTTCTACATATATACAAGGTGACAATAAAGTCTGGTAACAAATACTTTTTAGTATAAGTACACAGAAAATAATTAAATAACGTGAAATTAGTTTGACTACACTCCCAATATTCCTCAGATAACATGCGTAGTGTTTCATTTAATAAATTCTCCTCTCCTCTTCACTACCTCCCCAACCTCTTTGGAGCTGCCTGCAAGAAATTGATCTCCTTTGGAGTCTCACTAAGGTTCCGCAATACTGGTTCTAGAATGTGCTTTTCAAAAGTTTTAGCGTTAATTTTCACTCCTTAGGCCCAAAAGACATGGGAGTTTTTCCTTTTGTAAACACTCTGACCTAAACCATGACAGACGCAGGTTTTTGAATTCGGCGGACATTTTATATTCACAAATATTGTTTGAAATTGAAAGCTTGTATAATGGCGAATATTTTCTCGTCGGTGAACACATCAGAGCCAAGGATATGAGTTGCGAGACGGGGCATCTAAAAGTGACTTCTTTGAAATTGTTTTTCCCTGGACGCTTTCGTAAGGGAATATCTGTTTTTAAATTCCAGAGTGAAGAGTCCAAGTCTCTTCTCACCACGCGATGAACAGGTTCTCTCGATTCACCTAGCTCTGCAGCCAGTTTTCTTATGGAAACTGGGGATTTCTTGCAACTCTTGAGGCAATCTTCTTAATTTTCTGGGTCGATGAGATTCGGGGACGGCCAGTTCTGGTGCGATCTTTTATACTACCGGTCTCCTTATAATTTTCGATCATGTGGTATTCGAAACTGTGCATTGTTTTTTGGAGAAATTCGAGTGCTCTCAAAATTTTAGCAGTAGACTCTCCTGCCCGGTGAATCTCAACGATAGCAGACCGTTGACTTCCCATCACCCTACTGAAACAATTTGTCCAACCAATGCACAAATTTTTACAATGAATCAAGGCTGATAATAAACCCTATTTAATTAGAAAATATTTGATGTGTTAGTTTACATTACAGGACTTTACATAGCTGGAAATAAATTTGTCCAGAACTTTTGCGCCCCCCGGTAGTTTAATCACATCATATGGTATTAAGTTTTCATAATTTTTAATATTTTACGTGCATACTCAGAATTTTTTTATCCTCCTGTAAAAACAACAGAGAATGCTCACGTCTGTTTGCCTGATTCCCTGTTATCAGCTGTACAGATCAATGTATTGACTACAGTGACATCTATTGATCGCTTTCAAAGTCTCTCGTTCTTCACCAAAAAGTTCTACGACTTTTACCTCGCTGATAGGTCATTTGGTGATCCTAAGGCCTAAGAGGGTGGGGTGAGCTACTTAGGAGGTGGGGCGTGGAACCAAGCGAAGGTCCTACGTACCTCAAATGCAAAAATTACCGCATTCAAGAATCCGCAGTGGAGTACGCTAAAAGTATGCTTATGAAACGGGCAATACTTTTGAAATTAATTGCTCGTAGGGATCCAAAAATGTTACACAATATATGGAATATGACAATTATCCACGTGTTTTTAACTACATTCAATATGTCCAGCTCTGCGGCAAGAATTACAGGATTGGCTCGGCCGGGGAACTATGATAGCGCCTTGCTATCAATTTTAGGGCGTTGAAAACTCAAAATGTTGTAATGTCAACATGATTGAAGCGAAATTCCTTTTTTTTTCACTGGTAAAAAACTGGAAATTTCTGGGAAAGAGAACACTGTCATGCCTTCCGTTCCTATGAAACAAGACGAATGAATATTGAGCTAATACATTCTATTATTTCTGAACAACCGGAGCTGCGCGTTGGTATACATGAACCTAACTCTAAGTACATCATTTCATACAAAAATGTAAAATAATTATACTTTTGTTCTGTGGTATAGGAACACTCTTCTATAATTAAAGAACATTTTTGAGTTTCAAAATTAATACCCGTAGCATTACGTGCTCACGAGTCCTAATTAGAATTTCCAGTGCAAATGAATGGCTCACTTTTAATTCGGAAGAAACATGTATCCTTTTAATTTTATTATATTTTTAGAATGAAAAAATTAATTAAAATACATGATTATATTAACAGTAGGTATTATAATTATGGATTCGTTCAATCTTTTTCTGATTCAAACGAAGGTTCCTCCCCCAATTCTGACATTTTTATGTTTTGTAAGTGCAATCGAAGATTGTTTAGAATGCAGCAGGATGCTTCTGCTACATGTCAGACGTACAAAACACACAATAAAACTATCCATTATCAAATTATTGAGCACCTTGATTTGATATTCAGATTCTCAAAACTATTTAAATTGATAGATGAGCTTTCAACTGAACTATGATCTGCCCTTTTATTTGTTAAATCGTTGTCATTCAATCCTTGACAACTATTATCCTGTATGAAAAAGTCTCACATATTTAATTGGGTACAGGTCTTTCTATTTTAGAGCTCCGTAATTGTACCTAAATTTACTTATTTTATGGGATTAGGAGATTACATACAAAGTTTTTGATAATCGTTATGGTCATGTTGTTTCGATGTTTATTGTTCAGAAATAATTGAATCATGGAATCTTACCAATTTTATAAAAAAAAATTTATTAAGAAACTATTTCATTTTGCAGATCCTTTTATTTTCTTGATGATTTCTTATAAATGTAACACTGTAGAGAGGAAATTAGGTAGCTTGTAAGAAAATTCCGGTAGGAACATTGTTTAGACGCACTAAAGTACTAGTCTGTCGCGATGTAAGCTGAAGTTGTGTGGTTCAAGTGTATCTACGTTTAATTAACTTAAACTGAAGCTATATATTGAATTGGGGACAACATGGCGATGTTCGATAGACGGCGAGAAAACAAACAAACATTCGATGAATCAAGAAATTTAAACGTCGTAATACGTGATTGCAACAACGTTGATGGACATATTGTAAGTGAGCGTAGACGCAACCTTATGTGTCATATTCGAAGAGGGCCATGATTTCAGAGGTTTTTTTCAGTTTCAGTTACCAATATTCGGAATAAACAAACTATTTTAAGTAATGAAAACTATATTCTAAATTCTAAGGTTTAATTTTAAGGAATAACTTGCAAATTTGAACTAATAGCGCTAGAGTTGGGTAGTATCGTAGGTTGAAACTTCTGAAATGCATTAGCAGGTGCAAATTGCTTATAATGCAAGCCTTAACTGAAGTAACTTTTGTTAGGCACTTTAGTTTGAGTCATGTTTTTAGTACCATATTGAAGGTCGTGACAAGACTAGCATCTAGGTTAATCGGTAGAGTTATATGTTTTAACTCTCCAGAGAAAAATACTTTGCAATTATGCCCTTCCTTTTATAAATTGTAGGTAGTATAAATCCTACTAAAAATGTTTTAGTTTAGTTATTTAAAGTCATGTTGGGTAGATTAACTTGCCTGGAATTTAGTTGAAGCCAACCCATATCCAGTGAATCATGGTGCATCTAATGATCAAATATTCTTCAGAGAATATCTTGAGTCAAAGTATTACTAACTTTGTTTGAATGTATTTAATGTTCTTATTGTAAATGGGATCTATCAATTTTTTTATTGTGCTTAAAATAGATATCAATTGTTTAACATAAATATATTTTGTATGTAAATATTAGGTTTTGATTTATAAGTATGTAATGAAGAAATAACTATGCTAATACAGCTTCATGGTTTTCATTATGTTTGAAATTTTTTTCTAATATGTTTAATTAATTATAATGTTATATTGGAATACAAGATGAGCATTTTTGAGACTCAATAAATTTTTCATCTTTGATATTTCTAAAAAGTTTGTCATAGTTGAAATTTAAATCTTAGTTGTTCTTCATATTTTCATGGCTAATTGCCTGTAGGTCTCTATGTGGTGCTATGTGTGTGACTTGAAATTCTAGAGTAGCAGTATTGGTAGAGTACTGTTGAGGTGGCTCTAATTTTAGTATTGTTATGCCTGGTTGATGATAAACCAATTTTAAAAGTTTAATGTGAAATCTATACATTTAACCTGATTTTTTTGACAGATAACAAGATGCAATACTATAATCTTCTGCATATTATTTTTGAGATTTGTAATTGTTTTAAGATGCTAAAATTTTATTTTTTCTAGTCAGGAACTACTGAAATAGAAAACATGCCAGTGAAATTAATTTTGGCTCTCTTTTCAGGAATACAAAATGGAGATTTGGAAAAGCCCTGAGCCTGAAGTTAGATATTCCTTCACCTACAGATATTCCCAATTTGCTCAACTCAATGCAGCTCTCAGGTATGCATGCTACTGCATTGTGGCTCCATGGAGTGTCTAAATGAATGTATGATTGTGCCAAATTTTAAAAAATATATATATCTTGCTAAAGTCATGTATGAAATGAAAATTAATGTATGAATGTTTTATCACTTTTAGATAGCAATAATTTGCCTAATATTAAGTAGCAGTAATAGAAAACATATCAGGAATACAGCATAGCTATCTGCTGACTGAGAAATTGACATTTTCAATGAAGGTATACATTCCTGTGGGGCATTCTATAAGGGATAAGAATGAGGGTTTATTATTTGAAAATCATTCATTTTTTTAGCCTGCTAAAATACTTTGCTGTCTAATATGTAATATTTTTAAGTCAATTTGATTTATGACACTCAGGTTCCATATTGTTCAAGTTAGTTATTTTAAGAAACTCTTCTGAGTCAAAATTTATATTTCCCTGTTAATTCTGTTGTAAATGTTTTGATGCATTGCTGTTGCTGATCAGGGACACTTAATTTACATTTTACAAGGTGACCCAGAAAAGCAGGAACTTTTGAAAGCCCTCATTAAAATAAAAGAAATTCAACAAAGAGTTGTATTGACAGCATTTGAACCTCAACAATGTGTGTTATGAGAGACAGTAATCCAAATTATCAATGTTGGAAAATTACCTCCTGTTGATGCCTGACTGGGTACCTTTCTATGTATACATTCTTCCAATCAGCAGTGAAGGTCCTTCATCTAGTGCTGCAACATCATCTAATCTGGATACCATAAATTTAGTTGTAAATTCTTTGTTACGTTCATCCAGAAGAGTCATGCAGACCCAATCCTCAAGGTACCCTCAAAAATTACAAACGGGTACATTTGGTGACCATAGGGGACCATCTGATGTCACTGAATCTTGAGATTTCACTGTTACTGAACAATTCTTGCACAACTGCCTTTAATTGCCTTGCAGTGTGCAAAGTCACGCCATCCTGATGAAACTAGGTTGTGAAGTTATGGAATATTGTTCAGTGCAGGTACAACATAAGATTGCACCATCTCAACATACTCATCCAAAGTGACAGTCACTCTGACCCACTCTTTATTGTTGAAAAAGTAAGGTCCTTTTATCTCATGTAATGAAGCTGCTTATCATACAGTCACCTAACAGGCATGTGAAGGAAAAGTCTTAGCTCTAAATTAATGACATCTATAAAAATGATCTTTTGGAGTATGGTCATTACTGGCACATAAATGGCATTCATTCGTTATCCTCATTTCTGTTATAATGTGCTGACATAATTCTAATTGCAAATAATGATTGTACTCTTGCATTTGTTGCTAATCTGCAGCCTTTAGGTATGGCATTTTAAATTGAAATGGAAAATCTGGCAAATGCTCTTGGGGCAGTCAGATTGTAGCTACTTACTTTTGGTAGGAAAGATCAATACTGGTGTGGGCTCCATGGCGTACTGGTTAGCATGATAGCCTCACAGCTGGGATGCTAGAGTTTGAATCCTGGCTCAGGCACAGAATTTCACATAACCAGGAAGTGCTTTCTTTGGAAAAGAAAGCTTTAACCACGTGTTCCTTGCATCCCTCACCATGCTAAAAGTTGTACGACATTGAAAACCCAACAGTAAAAGTGTTGGAATTAATAGAGGTTCTTCCTCTTTATATAGTTTCTTCTTTTGAGGTAAAGCCATGGCAGGCAGATTGCAACTACTTGCTTTTGAGCTAACACCATAACTCCCTCCGCCCACTTTAAACACTATCAATGTGTTTGTAAAATATTTTTATGACAAAATCATGCTGTTGACTATTCCTCTGATCCATCATTACTAAATGGTGAGATTGTTCACAACTTCAAGTCCCTATATATTGATGTTGCCAACTGTATATGGCTGCCACTATGCCCTTCGAAAGTTCCCATTTTTCTGTTTTACACTGTATATATTATGGAGCTAGAATGAACCACCTAGATGTATTGATAAATATTAGAAATCAGTGGTGATCGTTTTGTAAGTGTTATGTTATAATTCACTGTTGGTGTAGTTAGTTCAGTGTTTCAAGTGCCTTTTCTACCACTCCAATATGAAGTAGAAGCCTTAGTTTTTGCTGTGCATTGATAATTTTTTGATTTGAAGTGCTATTTCATGGTAAGTCATAAACTATTTATTTAAAATAATCATCAACAGCAAAAACTTTATTCTAAGTCACTGGTGCATATTTAATAGAAAATTTATTCTCCAACAATGTTACTAACATGTGACAGTAATAATTTGTGTTATATTCTTAATTATCATGAAGATAACATGGTAGTAGTACAGACATTTTATTTTTCCTACATTTTTATGATGGAAAAGCTGAAGTCTGGCAATTAATCTTTACCTACTGTTACAGGGCTCCCAATGTCACACTTCCAGTACTGCCACCCAAGAAATTTTTCGGCAACACTGACAAGAGTTTTGTGAATGACAGAAAAGTAGCATTACAGGTGAGTCTGTGAAACTATTTCATGACATTTTGCAAGTTCATTGTTTTCTCTCAGTCGAACAAAATATGCTTATTTTTGCAAATATTTCATGTTAACTTATTCTGTTTGAATTTTGGTAATGTAAATTGCTATTAATTTTGGTTAATAATTTTGTGTAATTTATTTTACTTTATTGAAGTCAGAGAAGTTTTATCCTGTTGTTTAATTTTTAATAACATTCAATATATACTGTATTTCAATTCTATTGCTGTATGATTATTTAGTGCAAGTTGTTTGTTCTTACATCATTGATATTTATAATTAGATGTCCTTATTTAGACACTGTGGAATCATGCTGTAAAAAATGACTTGAAAGCCTTGTACATGGAGAAAACATGTGGCAGTTATTATATTTTATTTTATTTTAAGTTTTTTTTAATGTGTTACACTATTGCCACTATATTGGAAATTGAGTTAATGACACAAGAATGCAAAGTTGTCATACTTTGTAAAATTTGAATGATGGTTATTTTAAGAAGACACACCAGCAACATCAGAAAAATTTCTATTCATATAAAAAGGGAGCAGAATTATTCCTCAGTTTTTAATTAAAGTTTGTTTTCTTAATGTGTATCAGCTGCTATGGTGCAACGAAGACCAATGACGTGGGTGACAAGGGGTGTGGATATGCGAGGCAGTGTCATCTGAACTCTGAAGGTTCTGAGTTCAGAGTTTGGGAAAAAATTGTGAGGTTTTCCATGGTACTTTGATTACTGAAAATCTGAAAGGGTAGTTTTTGGGTCTTTTTTTTGTGATGACTAGCATTGACTAGTTTCATGGAGCTCAATGTGATTGAGTTAAGCATAGATTGAAGATTAGGTAGACTAGTGGTTCTCTGTAGGATTCTTTGGGTGAAGGTACGAGTATATAGAATATCCTCACTATAACTGTGCAATGGTTAGACGGTTGTTTCTACAGAATAATGCACTCTAAGTGCTTTTGCTTTTGAGCTTAGATGTGTGACTTTTATAAAAACGTTTTCATCTATGCTGGACAAACTAAAAGCATTTAAAACGCATGTGGATAAGATGCCAGCCAGCAAGCACATGACAATTCTCCAGTTGTTGAAGGACCTGATTTAAATTTGACATAAAGTTCATTATTATTTTTTCTTACATTTGCTTTAATAGTTAAAAGCATAAGAGTTTAGCTTGCATAGACTTCCATTTTGCAAAATATCTACCTGGCCTCAAGAAGAAAGAATTACATAGGCATGAGTAAAAGGTGGGTATAACCAGGTATAACTGTAGTAACCTGGTCACATTCTGATACAATGAACTATAGGCATGAGTAAAGAGTGGGTATAACCAGGTATAACTATAGTAACTTGGTCACTTTCTGATTCAATAAACTGTTTGAGTACCTGTCTTTGGTTATTAATCAAAACTTTTAATTTCATATATATATATACTTCTATTCGCTCAAACAATTAAAATTTACCAATTTATTCTGCACCAGCAACTTGGCTAGAAAGTTTTTGAAAAGTCCATATTACAGGAGTTTGTTGCTCCTTAATTAACTGATGTGTTATAAATCTCTGTACAATTTGTCAATCACTTGTTATTTATTGAGGTATCCTGAATCTTGGTACTTTGATTAACTAAAATCTGTGAATTTCTTTTCATTTGACTTCTGTTGATATACATTAAAGGAAAAATTAAAATGCTCTTGGAACAACTTGGTAGTGAATTAGGTATATTCCAGCTCCTCATAACCAGACCATAATGTGCAGTGTGGATTGTTACATGGTTGATGTATGGCTCATATAGCATTTTAATATGGTATTCTCAGTTTGAAGCAGTCATAGGCTGTAAATGTTATATGCTTCATTACTTAATCTAGTATGCCTCTACACCTACAGAATTATATGGATGAGCTCACAAAGCATCCAATTTTACGGCATCATCAAGCTTTGAAAAGTTTTCTGGATCCAAATAACTACTGCAGTGCGCACCACGGTAAGCGTCCGAGTTGTGGCCTGTTTCTGTCTGTGGCATTGCATGAGTTCCATCTTGCCTGTGTCTAGGATTTAGTGAAGGTTTGCAGATAATCATAAGTATTTGCTTGTAAATATACCCAAAATTTTGTTTGGCTGCTAACAATTTGTTCTTAATAGTGAAATTTCAAATCCCTCACGAGGCATAGGATAGGCCATAGGCAATTGGGTTAGGTTAGTTAGGTTTGTCTATCCTATGCTATGGGGACTGGCGCCTTCAGGAGGACACCGTTAGGTTACCTCAGCTGTAGCCAGGCCTTCGGGACTTCTGTCTTTTGTGTCCACTCTGTTTCTTCCCTTTTTTATGCCTTCTTTGATGATTATTCTTTATTTTTCTTTCCCTTCTACCTTAACTTGCTATTTCTATGCACAGAGAATCTTGTGTGGAAACACACGTGTGTGTAAATTACACGTTTTCTACTGAATACTGAATGGTCCCTTCCTATCCATTCCATATGGCTAGAGAGCTTTAAATAAATAGAATAAAATAAATGGTGATATTTCAAATTGAACTGATTTAGAACATTTATTTTGAATATTTCAATTTTAAGTAGGCATTTTTTATTCTTATATGAAACGCCAGAAAAATGAATGTACTACGCGAGTTTACCCAAATGTGTCCCATCAGAAAATGGCACAATGAGTGTAGCTGCGGTCCTACGCTCGGGAGGCCGCCTTGAGCTGGGCAACCCCTTAACGGCCATTGGCTGGCGCTACCACAAACAATATTTCCACGTGAGCCAAGTGCGCGGCAGCGGCACGTCGGGTGGCAGCGCCACTGCTGGTGGGTTACAGGAAGGGTCGTCAGTGTCAAGCTCCTCGTCGTCGCCGGAACTGACCTCTGCCGCCCTCGCCCATACGCTGCACGTCGCGCCTCCTAAAGCGAGCCTCATGCTGTGGTGGTGCCCTTATGCCATAGACAGCACCATGCACCTCAGAGATGTGCATGGCACTCTTACTGCTCTCGTACAATGCCAGGTGAAGAACAACTGTTGCATCTTTTACTCTGCATCTAGCCTCGCTTCAACTTATTCGAGATTTAGACTTAATCTTGATGAAAATCCCTAAGTTGAAAGATAATTTTTTTATTTTAGATAGTACCTATAACGAGGTCACTGAATTGTTCAGTTCTTCTTTTGATACTGAGCAATAGTTGATGCATTTGAGTTGTAACATACATGTTGATCCTCCCAAACCTGGCAATTTTTGGACGTAAGAGTTCATCAAAAATTTCAGACCCCAGGTGGTCTTTAAATAAGCATCCTAAACCATCCTGCATGGCCTTAGTCGGCCTGCATTGTAACTGTAACAATGTGATATCATGTGGTACATATTAGTGTGTCGGAGTAAAAAGTATTCCAGATTACTGGCATTGGCAGGTGACAGAATTCAAAAGCAATTTGTTTTACAAGATAAAGAAATTCTGGCCGTCACTATTGAATCCGTTTCCTATTTGAATGTGTGAAGAATAATGACCGTGTAATAATTACACCTAAGAGTTTTTTTAGCGATGTTTCTGGCCTAGAGCCGAGTGAGGTGCACTGCTCAGCACTCAACATGTGACGGCGTTCAATTTTGTAACGCTTTGTTTTTTAGAGAAGACATTATTGTTCATTTTGGGCTTCCAACAGCATCCATACCTCGCGACCACGCTGAGCAGCGTTGCCACGGAAACGGGGGTGTGCGTCACTATGCCCTACTACCCGCAAGTGAGCAAGAATTTCTCCTGTTTTCCAGTCTTATGATGTTGCTACTGAGAGGGTGTCGAGTTTCTGAGTGCTGTAATGTGTGTATTGGTGTTGGAAAGCTCAATCCTACTTGCAGTCTAAAGGTATTTTAACCCTTTTAGTTCTGAAGATACAGTTCTCAAACCTGTGCCTTTATCATACCACGGGAAAACTTAACTGAGACTCAGGTGTCCCTGTAGAACTTAGAGCTAACTGTTTGTAGACCGCTGTTGTTCCTGAAGGATATTAGAAGCAACTCAGTTTAATCTTAAATTTTTATTGCTTCACTCAAAACTGGAGTGAATGTGCACACGAGTGAGTAAATTATCAATGATGCTTGTGTAATACCAATTTCATTCATTTAAAAAATATGTTTGCCCCTTTCTGGGTTAATGTTAAGAAACCATCAATAGGATTAGACTTGCCAAGTATGGTTTACAGTAATTCGGTCGCTAATGGTAATCAAAATTCCGACATCTATAGAACCATTTTAGCTATTGTACAATGAGGCATCGTTCTCAAACTGACAGGTATACATTAACATTCATAGTGCACACCCCATGCATCAGTCTTTCTACATTGGAGAAATGACAAATTATAATTCTATTTCTCAAGTGGTCATTCTTAGTTCCATGCTATAAGTGGCTATTTGTTGTTTCATTGCTATAAAATTGTAATTTGTGGGTTGCTTTCTGAAGAGAGCATTAACAGTTCCATTTCTTGAATGACAAGCAAAGAAGTTTTTCTGCATCGATTGTAGGGTTTCTTTGTTATAAAACGAACATATTTTGCATCCTTACCCTTTACATTCTTTCGATTTTTGTGTGATTTATGACATGCATTAGCTGTTTTGTTTCTGTTTAATACTCTCTTAACTAAGAACACTACAATCCCTGAAAAGCTGCTGAGCTTAATTTTCTTTTGCATTATCAACAATCATATATTTCATAATCTTTGAAGTTTTCATTTTCAGGAGAGGTGCTTCAAAGTGTTGGTTAGATCCATTTTATCACATACTTGCGTTCAATTTTCACCGTAACAATTATTGTGGACCATTGGCCTAAAACAAAACTAAAATTATCTTTAAACACTTGTTTTTTTATTCAATTCTCATCACCTCTCCCATGTCACATCACCTCATATTTAAAGACTTCCATATTCACTAATGTATATAACAGGTTTTAAATTTTACATGTCATGAAAGTGATAGCATGCTTTCCTTCTAGTCAAAAAGCTCTGGGTTTCACGCTTCCGTACCTTGAGAAATGAAGATTTCACACGATACTCTGAGGAATTTCGTGTGAAACCCTACACCCAATATTAATATGATGCGCCCGGGACAGGGTACCCTAACTTCATACTTACCACTGACAAAATGATGACTTCTGGCTTGCAGGGCTCGCTGCGGGACCTGCTGTACGGGTCCAGGCCTGACCAGAGCTATGTGGTCAAGTACGCGAGCAACAGGAGCACCAGCGCTGCCGTCTCGGGAGTGTCCATACGCTCGACCGCCGTCTATGGCAGGCAGATCCTCACAGCTCTCAACTTCCTCCACTACAAGGGAGTTGGACACGGTCTGTTCTCTAATGCTTTTTTTTTTCTTGGATGTTTGTGAATATTTGGGTAAATATATCGATGTTTCCAAATATTTACCCTTCAATGCTTGGATATTCACCCTACAATGTTTTCTGTGTGGAGGGTACTCTGAAGTGTGCGGGTGTTGTTACCTTGACTAGGTCTCATCTTCTGTTTGTTTCGTTTTGGTGGTATTTAACAAAAAATTGTTCATGCTTTCGAATAATGTTGTGGTATGGATACGGTATACAAGTAATTTGGCGTGTGGGGTTTTTGGTTTCGCATTACTTACACTTTTAATTGAGATTTCTCTTTCTCCCCTAAAGTGAAAGGTACAATTTATATTCTCTTTCGAATTATTTCTAAATTTTGAATTAACCGTTTTTAATTTCTGAAAGTTGCATTACATATCCTTGTGTGAAAATTTCCATAGTGTGAGCTACTCACAATACAGCTTCAATCTTTGTTGGAGGCCTTCATGTTCTTGATAATTGCTTCGTCCGTAAATCTTACTAATTGAAATATACTCTTAGCTGCATTTTCGTGGATAATTATTAAGAAAAAGCTTCAATTTTCCCATTGCTATAATTCAAACAAGCTCACTAGCACTGAAATTGAACATCGCATCACCAACTACAACACTGCGCAGTCCACCTAGCGCTGTAAACCCCAGAGTTAAACTGTTGTCGGTACCCAATAGGACTCCCCTACTTACTGGCGTTGCAGGCAACGTGCACCTGGGCAACGTGGTGGTGGTCGAGGGAGTGTGTCGTCTCATGGGTGCAGAGAACCTGGTGCTCGGCCTGCCGCACCCTCTGCGCAACCTCTTCACGCACGTCAGAAGTCTCAACTCGGTGCAGGTACGCGTCTTGCGCGTCTCCTCCGCGCCCTTACTTGCTTGTGAAAACAGAAGAAACTTGTATAATTTTGTCTCTAAAGGGAAATTCATATATTCTATCAAGTAGATGAAGGACGATTGGTTTAATTTAGCATAGGGAAATTTCTACATTTAGTAAGTATGATGAATGAAAGAGGAAAAAGATTGGCTGCTAATGCAATTCCTGGGGGCTGTTGTATTGTTCAAGTGGTACTAATACTTTGGGTTGTAAAATGCGAGATATTGGCCTTCAGCACGACTCGTTATTGGAGTTCGTTTCGCTCATAAATTGAGGTAATCAGCGGAATTGGTTTTAAAAATGCCCCGTGCTTGAAAACGTAGAGTTGTAGAAATATATTGGTTAATAATGCGACAATAACGTGTGAGTTAAAATTGCCGAGTTTCAATGACCTCAGGCGAGACATAATTCGCATGAAGTCAGTTGCCAGAATCCCCCTATATTCTAATACACAGTTGTTGTTTGCTTGGTCAGTTCGCTTGCCACACTCTGAAAGCCCCGTGTACACTATGAAACTCTCCATCAATTACGAACTCACCAAAACGCAAGCAAAAACA
>VOMN01079154.1:1797-15502 GCA_014899125.1 Orchestia grillus
GAGGAGTTGTTGTTGTCGCGGGAGGAGTTGTTGTTGTCGCGGGAGGAGTTATTGTTGCAGAAATCGTCTTTAAGAGTTGTTACCATAAGTGTTACAAAAGTTATGGCTACCATAAATATTGTAACAAAGCGGTGGCCAGAATTACAGTGGCGAGAATGGTTTCAGCAGCACGGGGCCCACAGAGCTGCTCCCTTTACAAGGGCCAGTCTTGCGTGCCCCCTCCTGCCACACGACACTCGCGTGGCCAACTCAATTCTTGACGGAATCAGTGAGCGCCGGTTTTTATTCGTCCGTCCTCGCCACATGGCATTGAAGCGGTTCTCACGAGCTGCTTTCTCCGGTGCTTGAGTGCTGACGCCCGCGCTTCCAATGCGCCTTACCCTTAACACGGTGACTCCGATTCTCCACTCAGGTAAAATTACATGCCGACTAATATCTCTACTTTGAATTTAAAAATGAAGGATTTTGGTTTCACAAATTTCGTTACTTTATTAATTTTCTTTCTAATCAGAACTAGCTTATTCGATTGATGAACACAAATTTGAAGAAAACTCGAAAATTTGTATTTATACTTGATAGTGCTTTGGTTACAATAGGTTAGGCTAGATGATCGCGTGTACCATATAATGACCCACTTCAGAGTCAACGTGCCAATACTTGCTACTTACTGGCTGGCAGTCGGGCAGTACAGATATTCTGGCAACACTTGGCATTTTCTGGGCATTTTTTGGTACGCTTGTATTTACCAAGGACTTGTAAAGTGTTGGGGCGTGTGTGCGCCTTGATACTTTTCAATATTTCGTTTGAAAAACTTATCATTTAATTTTGACACAAAATATGAGAATGGAGTAAAATAGACTAGAGCTCGGAAAAGGACGAGAGGAAAAACGTGCATCATTTTGGAATTTACGAGAAAATTTTACTACCTGCCGAGTCGTTCTCATGAGAAAATAGCCAGTTTGGGAAGATGCTTGTCTTGAAATTTTTATTTGAGTTTAAATTGCAGAATAAGGTGGAATGTCAGCCTCCCGTCATAGGGATTAGTTTCTACGACCTCCGCTGAGCTGAGTCATGTTGCCAAACTGTGGCTTTCGTGGCAACTTTTCTTTAGTTTTCGAATTTTAGTTTTCTTGTGCCTGAGTTTCTGTACCATTCAGTTTTGCAAGTCTATTTGGTCTCAAAATTTACCTTGACGGCTGGGATTCCGATACCAGTAACTGGAATATTTCCATTCCATTATTAATATCATTAGATATGTTTTAGGTATATACTGATATAGATTTCTTGTGGGGAATTATGTATGGTACATAGCATAATGTAGAATGATTCATTTCCAAGAGTGCAATAATTTGTTGAATTTTGTAAGTTTTCCTCTTTTTTCGGAATTCATCTTAACTTGTTACGTAACTCAAGTCATTAATGATTAAATTAGCAACCTACCTATACACATGCCGTTGGGTACATGAATTGTACTGCCCTTATAATCAGTTCTTGTTCGGCTCTGTCAGTCTGCATCAAAACAAAACAGGGAAAGGTTAATAATAGGAGATTGCATTCCAAGTGTAAGTTGCCGAGATTAACGGTCACCTTTTCCTCCCTTGCGTGGTTTCTAAATTTTAGAACGTCCTAAATCTAGCAGATAAATGTTCAGTTTTGAAAGGATTTAATTCGATTTGCTCGCAGAGTTTCTCAGGGCGCCGATGTCAATTCGGCTCTTATTGTATCATGGAATTATTAGAACCATCTCCACAGTTCCTAACGCAAACCGCAAAATCTTTTAAGAAAACGTTCTTAAACCGCAACTTTTTAAACGCCTCAATTGATCGATTCCTTCTCTATTTGAATATCGTTTTTTTAGGCGGTTGAATCGATCAAATCATTTCATAATTGAATATCGCAATCTTTCAGACGTCTGAATCGATCGTTTCGTTTCTATTTGCATGTCGTTATATTTTTTGTGCATGGAACGCCGCCTTCCATTCAATCCCGAATCTTGAGAGTCACGGTGACTCTTGCATTCCAGAGAAGCTTTTTTTCTTTTTTTCTTAATTCTCTCGGCCAATCTACTTGAAATAAACGAAACGTGGCTTGGTCATTGCTATAAAATAAAGGTTGAATCGGTGTGAATTGAAATAGAGAATATGGAATACCAACATATCCTTAATTTAGGTTCTTCTATAGTATGTTATGGGGACTGGCTTGGCCAGGAAAGCATTGCTGCGTTACCTCAGCTGTTAATAGGCCTTTGGGACTTTTTTCTTTTTCACACACATTGTTTTTTTCAATTTTCTTACCTTCTTTGCTATTTCTTCTGTTTTTTCTTTCTCTTCTTTCTCAACTTGCTGTTTCTATGCGTAGAGAATCAGGTGTAACTGTGCGTAAATTCCACGTTGTTTACAGTTCATACTAAATGGTACCTTCTTTTCTTTGCTCTCTGGATCACATTTCCTGTGGATAGGAAACTTTAAACTAAAAATCAATCATTGATGGCATCCTTCAAATTAAATATTTGTAGGATTCCATCAGATTTACAGCAGTATATTTTGTTTTGTTTTTGTACGGTACATCGATTTTCGTGATCATTCGCACCTTCTATTGCAGTATACTGAATCAAAAAACGTTGAAAATAAATGGCGTCGTCACACCGGTGTTCAACGAGACGCTTCCCGCACGCCTTCTCAGTCTTAACTTTTGCGCTCCGCAATTGACGAATTTATGAAAACGATTGATTAAAATGCTCACGTGGGCAAAATTATAAATAAATTCAGTTCACACTCGCATCAACGCACTAAAACGGGAGAACAGTGGTCCAATAATACGGTATCGATAGGCAACATCGTGCAATGTTTTAAAAACTTGGAGCACTTACCTGCCCAAAAGAAATATCTAAGTGTAATATTTGGAATCGCTCTCTGAGATCGACCAAGTTGGAGATGTTCAGGTACGCCAATTGTTCTGAAGTCCGTTGCAGCGAGGCACGTCGATGCAAGCGGCAACTATAATTATAGACGCTCGGGTGAAAAAATCACAGTTCGCATACCAGGCATTTTGTTCTACAGTCTCTCCTCATGTCTAGTTTAATCAAGCTCATGAGCCCAGTACATGTACGGTGCATGTAATATACATTTATGCATACTAGTTTTGTATTGCACTTGAATTGTAATTGATACAAATACACGCATAGGATGTTCCATAAAGAACGTCGAATTTGAAAAGAATGTCTTCACGATGGGAATGAGTTTGATAGTTTTAACTTCTCGACGACGCACTGCATACAAGTGTCTTGGAAGCAATAAACTAAAACAACACCAATCGGAGTGTAAATAGAAGAAATACGATGAAAGTATGTTTTCAAATTTCAAAGCATAACAAAACCTCCCAATTCAAATTCGGCGTTTTTATGGAACAGTCTCCCATGGTCTTCGTCTGTGTCAATCCAATGCCTCGTGTATTCTTAATGAAATCTTGGCTTTTGGCTATTCAATATTTTATATTATTGCAGATGTGTATATCGGGGGGATGGTGGAGCTGAACAAGCGCAGAGTCATAAAATTAATTGATAGCGCATTTTGTGTTCACCATTCACGCATCTTCTTATGAGAAAACGAAATGAAAGTAAACGGAAATGCTAAAACACTGGGCATGCACTATCTCTGACGTAGCTGCTCCGGATGCCCCTTTTTTGCGTTGCGGTCCGTTTTATCTTGCGCTAACGGGACCACTTTGCCCTGTGCCCGCCGGCCCTCAGATCTCCGGTCCGCATTCTCGTCACAGTGAGCTAGCCGATTTTTGAAAAAAGAGATGCCCGATTTGTGTCATTGTTTTGCGGACGATTCCAGCTGCTTTCAAAGTCTTTGATTCTGCAGGTCGTATCCTTGTCATTGAGACCCGCCCAATTTTTTTCGACACTTAGTTCACGATTTATATCCTTGTTCTATGCACGATTTCACTTGTGATCAAAATTTCGTTCATTCAGGTCACATCCTTGGCACTGAAACAGGTTTCCTTTTCGACATGCATCCTTTTTTACTACAGGTAATCCACGATTCATATCCGTGTTTTGTACAGCAATAGATTTTTTCTCAAAATATTGATGGCGCTCACAATTACAGGTATTGTTTCTGCCATTTGATAAGCCAGAGGCTTTGTTGAAATTGGGCTAAGCCAGGTAGTCCTCGATACTAGTGTCAGTCGTGCTTGTTTTATGCATGGTGATATTTGTGTTAAAAGTTTTTGGTTCCAGGTATTCGAAATAAGGCGAAACAAGAGCACACACTTTGGATACCTAGAATTTGCATTACCTGGAAGAGGATTATATGGAAGAGCACACACTTCGAATAAATCGAATTAAAAATTTCGGACACAACTTTAATCGGGATTCGATAGGCCTGCGGGACTTGTATCTTTCTTGCCTTCTTCGTTTATATCAATTTTCAGGCCTTCTTCACGGATAATGCTTTATCTTTTCTTCCTCTCCCTTCTGAACTCTCTGGTTCTACGTGCAGGGAATCACGTGTGGGAACACACTTGTACACAGATTCACCATTCCCTACAGTCTATACTAAATGGTTCCTTCTTCTCGATCTCTTAATATTGCATTCCCTGTGGCTAGGGAACCTGAAACTAACTAATAGATAATAATGGTCACTAAAGTAACTCGGGCTCAAAAATAAGTACAACGCACATGGAGGACGGCCATTAACATCTTCGCTGGCGCTGATCATGTGTAAAATGAAACATTTTTTAGCCGTAGTTGTCACCGCAAGTGATTTTGGACACGAAGTTTAAGATCACGTGACGAACATGCGATACATTGGCTTTTGGCTATTTGAAAACAGCATTCTATAGTTTAGTATATTTTATTAAATTATGATTTTGTGTCGCGATGACAGCTGTTTTAAGATTTGGTCTTGTGGACAACCCTCACAAGAGTTGATCTCTCAAATCATCCTCAGAGTTACTGAACTGTCGTCTTCGACACTCCCTTGGGATTCGCCGGGTTCCACGAAGCCACTTGCTGAGCTTTGAGGGATCTCACTCCTTGTGAAGTGCGGCCTCATCTTCCAAAACGAATGTTATTTTGCGTGGAAATAATTTTAATTCATTCCGCATAACAGCATTTTGATTCACGATAGCTCTAATTCTCGAATTTATTTTTCACATCATGGATCATGATTAACGAATTTTCATCGTGCATCCCTAATTCAAAATAATCTGAAATCATACCAAATTTCTGGTCTACCTGTAGCGAACTTTTGACGCTCGTGAACAGAGACATCCTAGTGTCATCAGTAAGTTCTCAAATCACTGCCCCAGGAAATCTCGGGAAACTTTCTTTTCTCGGCAGAGATTTTTTTTCTCACCGACGTTCTCGTCTGAGATTCGTGCCCTACATTTCCTAAATGGGCACTCCGGGGCGTGATGAAGATTAATGGAGGAATGATGTTAATAAACGATAAAATATTACGTACCGTCAGAGTAAGAGCTAACGGCTCCAGAATTTGTTTTATCACCTGGTAATTTTACTTGGCTAAATAAATTTCTGTGATTACTAGTTTCTTGCCGATGTTTATGACTGGCTGAATTTTTTGTTCACTTTAGCGTTGAAGTCTTGTGATTTGGGAGTAATGGGAGAACTAGTGCTGGCTGTTAGTGAGAAAAGCAGTAAAATACTGTAAGCATAAAATTATTTAGCGTTTCTTTGATCATTTCATGAAGATATCGACATGGATTTCGCTTTTGGATCAGACTATTTGAATACAACATTATAGCTTCTGACGTTCTAAGACGTAGTGTTTCTACAAATTTGTGCGACGCAGACTGTATATTAACTAAGAGAACTGTGAAAGTCTTGAAGGTTCCATTTTCGTTTCGTAGTAGAACTTAAGCAAGACAAATTTTTTGTTTTTCCTCCAAAAAATTATACACTTCGCGCTTTGGTTTCACGCTTGGGAGTTACTGTGCCTCCAGCCTTTTGAGATCGCTACTTACTGAGCGTTGAAATCTCCTTGATCAACATTGGCGTAATACAATCTATAGAGTGGGCCAAAAGCAAGCTACCCTCACTTATGTCGGTGGTACTGATAAATAGACAAATGTTTAGGATAAATTCACTTGTTTACACTATCTAATGTAGTTTTATCGTCACAATTTAATGAAAGGGTACCTTAGTTATTGCCCACCATGTACTTCAAAAATCAAATGCCATCCTGCTCTACTAGGCTTGCTTATGGGAAATTGTAACCTGCATTAAAATTTCAGCACCGTGAAGGGTAGAAGTATTTTTTTTGTTATAACTTGATGCATTTAAAGAGGTAGATTTCGAGTAGAACGGTGCTCATCATCAACATGTAAAAACGCGAATGAAAACGAGTTAGACGCAAGGGATAAATATGGACTATTGTAACTTATGATTTCTAATTGAGCCAAAATATTAACATGTAGAGAAGACGCAGTATCGTTAATGGCAGGTTTAAATTGATGAATTAAAGTTACAAAAGCAATTTCAGACCAGAGGTTTTACAGTTTGACGCAGTGTTAAAATTGTAAACAGGAATTGAGTTAACGCTAAGGAATGATCTCATGGGTAGCTATGCAATTTCTCGTACGGGTAGATATAATTTTGTGTTCAGATATACGTATTTTAACGTGGCGAACAGCTCTTCCCCATCCTGGCGAAGCCTCTTTCTCTCGAAACAAATATTCACATCACGACCACATTTAATTCACGTACGGTAAAAATATCATGTATTGAAGCACAAATTTTATTAAAAGTATAGAATGGCGTGGGTTGTGGAGTAGGTATTGAAATGGCGTGCATTTAGAATCAGAGTGGCACAGAGATACATTGCAATGAGATAGGGAATTGCCTAGAGTGTCTCACTACCATCGCGTAGAACTGAATAGGCTAGGAGGAGAGGCTAGGAGAAGAGAAAGGCAGGACGAGATGGATGGAAAGGGTAACGGAGGAAAGAGGAAAGGGAGTGATGGGGTTTGCAGGGGCGGCGCCCCCCGAGGAGGCAGGCGTGAGCGCCTGGCGCTAGGAGGCCTTGTGTTGCTCCTGCCTGTGTGTTGTGGCACAATTGTGTGCATTGTGTAATTGTGGCATTGTCTTGCGTCTGCTGCGTGGCGCGTGAGAGAGAGGGGGGGGGGCAGGCCACATGTCTTTGGTATACGCATCAATTGTAACGTGAGGCATGATGTGCATCAATTAAGTAAGTACACACCTGTAACATGAGGTATTCTGTATATAAACATTTCAACACTTGCTTTAGTGCACCTTTGATATTCCATGCGCATCAAACGTTCGGTATTTGCAACGTGGGGCAATCTGTCCAATAAAATTTCGATTTTTGCACTACTTCTGCGTGAGGTATTTTTGTGCATCTAACTCCAACCATCGCACTACTGCAAAGTGAATGTGCTTGGAGCATCAAACTATCGGTGTGCGCACCGTGAGATAATGTTTGCCGCGCTCGAATATGAATGCTTCTTCGTCTATTTTGTTTATGGATCAGAATAGTTTATGTGCCGAGAATTTGTTATCGATGTTATGCTTTTGTTTAGAAGTGTTCCTTTCGCATGAAATTTAACTAAGCAATGTTTCTGTATCTTTTTAGAGCCTATTTTTTCTCAATTATTTTTTACACATGAGTCTGAAAAAGTCTTAGGTTCTATTAAACTTTCTACATTTTATTCTCGATAAATTCATGATAGTCGTCACTCCTTTATTTTAAAAGTATCACGGTCTCAATTTGTTCTTGTGTCTTTCCATACATTTTCTCTCTCGTCGTCTGCAAACCATATTTCTTTCGTTCATCCGGCCAAGTTCACGTCAAATTTCCAATGTCTTTTTTCGAATATCTCCTCCATTGCTCTCACATTCGTTAAAGTGTAAGGTTCCAAGCCCTCGAAAACTCTTCACACAAGCCATCGAACAATCCTGATGTTGTCTTTCTTTTCTATATTTTGAATATTGTTCCACCTCCTCGGACATAAATTTGGACTTCCCGTCATCTCAAGCGATGTGCCACAAGGCACTGTTCTTAGAGGTAATTTTCTGCCACTTAGTCGCCGGGCTCGATCCTTCCGTGGTATTAGTGCATCGTAACGGCTCTGGTAACTCTCGTTCATTATTTTGAGTTACAATTAACCTGCATGCCTGTACTCGTAGAATTAGGTCACTGGCTTACGTGTGGTGTGTGGTTTGTCCGGCCTATTATACTGAGAATATATCTTTTAAGACGAGTTTTGCCTCCTTAAGAGACAGCTCTTCACATGATACTGCAAAGTCTGCAGACAGGTCGGAACACCCAAGTATGAACATCGAATGCTAATTTTGCTCTCAATTGTGGACCTGAATCCTTCTGACCTGACTCGAGAGTTGAGGGCGAAGTTAGCATTCGATGTCCATATCTGGGTGTCTTCCGACACTGTCTTCAGACTTCAACTGATGTGTGAAGGGCTCTTCACGCTGACAGGGTCTGTTGTCTATGAGCAAAGTCTATGTGTTCAACTCAGATTTGACATCGCCGTCTGCGATCAGACGTAAGAGAATCTGTTGTACGTTTGACCCTATGTACCTCAGACCATGTGTTGATTCCAACCCTCTCGGCCGATTTTTCAGGAAACTATTGCTGGTATTTCAGATATGTATCAGCACGGCTGAAATCAGAACAATTTTCTCAACTGTTTTATGTATTTCTCGACTGTTTTGTTTTTTTGCAAACTCTGCAGAAAAGGCTAAAATCAACACTAGGTCCACGGTACATAAAGTCTAAGGGACAACAAGTAGCTCTGCGTCATCTAGAGTTTCCGTTTCAGGTGTCTGGAACTTTGAAGAGGGGAAAAAGAATCGGAGCCTTTCATATGTTCTCAATTGTTTCCAATTGATGGTCGATATCTTAATGAAAGTGTTATCTTTAGCGTTACGTATGCTTCGAACGATAGTTCGATTACTTTCGTGCGCAGTCGGACTTCGCATGTAGAATTCACACTTCGAGGTCTCTGTTACTCAAAATTTACCATAAAAACTCCTTAATTTGCACCCTATTTTGGTAAGTGATCCCTGACTGCATCCTTACTTATTTGTACACCGCTTCGTAAGCATATCATACGGATTACCTTTCTCTTTGTTTGACGATGTACAGGGGCATTCTATGACGCAAGGCGCGCATAAGCTCAACAAATAAAGCAATTCTTTTGTTCCATCATGAATTTCATCAGAATGCCTCGGGAAGCCTCGGGAGCGGCCGACTTCCGACGCTGTACTTCACGGGCGTTTCGTTATTTTATTTATGAACGGAAGAACTATGATCATAAGAGTTTCATGAACATTGGAAGGCATCCTTCAATTTGGTAATTGCTTTTCTGTTGTTTCAGTGGCTTTAAAAAATCAACGTTAATTTAGGAACTGGAGAATTTGAAATGGAATTCCAAAAAGGGAACTTATTGCAAAATCTCTTGCAGTTGACTGATCCTATAAAAGAATTGGGGAAAAATATTAGAAAAAGGTCGGTGTTTCGAATTGAATACACTACGAAATATTTATGCTTCCTCATTTGGCTTTTATGTAGCTTGACTTGAAAAATTTGCGATGTTAAAGGTTAGTATGTTGGTTAGTTCTACCTCTGCTTCAATTTTTATGGTGTGTTCTCGTTCCTTTGGTGCTGATTTACCTAGTACATACACAAAATTTGACCCTCCTATTATGGACCGGGAATATAACGTGGTCCAATTACAATTTATTTTTTTCATTGATAAAGTGAGCTTGAATTGATGATCGAAACAGTTTCCCAAATTTCAAGAGAACCTGCGAATAATTACGTATGTTTAAGTTCGGTATCTCTTGGAAAAGTTCTCACCAGGAGTTAAGATATGCAATTTTGAAAAAGGTTCAGTGGTAATTTTCGTTCCATACATTTCATTGGAAAATCTATGTAGAGCCTTGTAATTATTAGTTAATTAATTTCATGAATATCGTTTTAGTGTGTTTTCCATATATACAAACATATTTTCAAAATTGTTCTGAATTTGTATTTATGCACTTGACTTGAGTTTTAAATCATTTTGGTTTAATTATACTATTTAACAAAATTCTCTTTTCTCTTGTTCCTGAGCTAAAAATAAAATATTCCAATTACATTGAAATTAAGACAAAAAACGAAAGTGAGACCTTTGATCTTTCGATCAAATGAATAAATTTTAAAACTTACCCATTTTGAATAAAATGCCAGTAACAAATACTATGCAAGTATAATACATAAACAAAGTTTCGTAGGAATGAAAAGCATTTTTTATTGTTTTGCAATGCATGCATTGGCTAATGACACTCACTCACCAGCAACAACAATCTCGTGGCACTGTGTTACCACCAATCCTGCTCAACATCGCCATCGTTAAGTCACTGTTATTCAGAGCCACTATTTCTGATTCTAACAAACGACCTGCCGCAACGGAATCAGAGCTCGACTTGATCTATAAGCTTCGAGGTCAGTCCGGGCTTTGGTTCAATCATTTACTGGCTTCGGCACGACTTCTTTCTCAATTGTGAAGCCTCGTAACAGCCCATTGTTACAAATTTACGGCCTTATTGAACAGCCTTTAAGCATTCAGTTGAGACAATCATCTTTTGAGTGCGCACCGTAATCGTGGGAACATCGAGTGAGAAGTTTAGCCTTTCGTATGAACCGTTTTTTTAACCTGAAATATTCGATACAATTTCATGGTTCTGGGTTCGAGGATCAGTCATTCAGTTCGTTGTTCTGGGTATGTTTTACACGCCTATGATGTGGAATAGCCTTTTATGCAAATAAAAGCAGTTGAATCTTAACGCATTTGAGTAGGATCATGTGTAAAAATTTTTTGAGGGGAAGCTTACGTTATCATATCTTACACTTGCTACAGTCACTCAAGGCAAGAGAATGCTGAGGAAAAGGAATGACAAAGCACGTCATTTCATAGTGATATTTTCATTAAAGGCCGTTCCGTGCCTTCGGAAGGGCTTTATTCTTTCGAGTTTACGTTCGTGCTTCTGATGGAAATGTGTAAAAGTAACATTTTTTGTTGTAGTTCACAGAAATAAAACTGGTGGCGACCTTTGCCTATAGCAAACAGACTCCGTGATGATTGCTGCGCGAATCTATGTAATATTTAGTCAACATCGGCACGTTTCTGGCTGTAGACTTGTTGGACACATTTCTGGCACAGTCATGTACTGGGTGATGTACAGTTGTACAGTCCGTGCGTGAAGAAGATGCTACCTATTGTCAAATTTTAAACCTAATGCTATATTCATATATCTAGAAGGAGGCCACTCATCGTCAAATCGTACAAATTTATGCAACATTCACATATTTAGAAATACGCCAACCGACGTCAAATATTACGACTTGCTACGAAATAAATGAGTGGGCAAATGCAATCCATGTGCTTCGAAGAGGATGCCCCGATCAACTGCAGTTACTGTAACTGTTATACCGTTGGGCAAGGTGAGCTTCCTACTGATAAGAACCATCAATTGCTTTATCTTGCAGTCGACCCCAGCCTCGGGGTCCCGACTACATGCTGTTACTTCACTTCCGTCTCAGTGCAGACTGGTTCACTTGTCGACTTCTGCTGTGTAAAATTAAACTTGTTTTTAATGCGCATTTTTTCGTTTCATGCGCTATTCAGAAGTCCTTCTAATTCTTAACAATCCTGAAACGATTTCGCGATTTACCAGGTCACCGAATTTAAAAATACTTTCGATGCGTGTCCATTTTTGCAAGTTGTCGACATGAACTTAGGCGAATAATTCGGACCAAGTCTCACCAGTCAGCGGCCTGAAGGACAGATCTGAAGGCATAGCGCCATGTACATCGTGGCTGTGGCTGATGGGAAGGAAGGTTCTAACGTTTTCCATTAGTAACTACAGCAACACAAGAGTCATGAGTGATCCAGTGCTGCTCTTGGAAATGATTTTGACGTGAATTGGTCTATATACGAAGCGATATAATTCAATAAACGAACAGATTTAGGTGAAAGCCTATTTTCAATACCCTAAGAACGTCTGTCATTTCTGCCCCAATTGAGGTTTGTACATGGGCTGCTTATCCACGACGCAGTGTACTTATTCATACATGAAGGATTTACTTTAGTTATGCTGCTGTAATTATACTGGATCGTGAAGAGTCTGAGAATATGATTTGATTCAATATAATTATACGAGTAATTTTAATTGCTAATTCAACTCCTGTCACTACTTCTCGTTTTCTGATAATTATTTCTTTGGTAATGATGAATATTAAAAGGCTCAGTGACTTCTGTCGTCTTGAGGTTTATAAATGCAACTCGTGAGGCCCAAATGGTAATTTAACCTGAAAATTATCGCCAATATATATTTTGAAGGCGTCGGGTTCATCGAATCAAAGAACACCAGCTTTCAATGTGCGCACGGTGTATGTTTTTACAGTTCACTGCGTACTCTAAATGTCTTGCCAAAATACACAAATAGTCATGCAGTACAAATTTCTCTTGTCATGAAACTGAGAAAGCCCTGATATTGGAATTTATGCTCAAGTGTATACTTGCTATCAATTTAACATTCATGAACTTTATCATTTTTTGTCGATTATTTTTGTACGCCCAACACTACATCTTAAAATTTGATGCCGTGACAGACGTTTTAATCACTTGCCACTGAGCGACGACCCGGCGAAGTAAGCGTCATAGCCCTAGAGCGTGACGGCGTGACGCCCTCACTGATCGTTAGGGTTGTAGTCTTACTCACTCATATGCTGACTGGAACAGTGTTTTGTACTCGTGTGACTGATTACGGAATAAACGTTTTTTTTCTTGAATATTTTTTTTCTCTCTTTCTCAAATATCTTTTTTTCTTTCGGCTCAAATACTCTTTGTCTCTTAAATATTTTTTGTCTTTCTTGTATAGTTTCTAGCTTTCTTTCTTAAATAATTGTTTTTCTTTCTTTTTCAAATAATTGTTTTTCTTTCATTTTTAAATAATTGTTTTTCTTTCTTTCTTAAATTAATTTTTAAAACAATTTTGTACAGGTTTGTTCAGTTTTCAACATGCATGGTTCGGGGACTTGTGCTTATCTCTAAATCTTTCTCATTTCCTCCAACGTAAAGAACGTGAACGTGTGCGAGTTTCATCAAATCGCTTGCTTGTCCAACGAGCAGTTTCATCGTAACTGCATATTTTACGTACGCACTATTCACTTACTAGCATCGTGCATTCACGAGGTGCGCATGATCGACAGGGGAAAGTATTCCATGCTTTTTTATTCGAAAAGTTTCGTTTTCTATCGAAGGACTCCGAATGAGACTGAAGTTCAGTTTATCATGTTTCAATGCGCAAAAAGTGAAAAGCAACGAAATACCAGTCATGGTATGCATTTGTGTGTTATTATTCCATGATTCTTTCTCACTGACTCTTAATTTCCATCAACTGGGGCACGTGAGGTCTCGCTCGCACAGACTTTCCTCGTGGCACAGGCTCTGACGTCATCGCTGTCATCTGGTCACTGTAGATCATAGTAGCACTTTGGCGTGCGGCCCTAAGGTGGCATAAAAAAGGGTCAAGTTTGTCTGTAGTATGCTATAAGGACTGGCCACCCTAGGGGGCACTGTTAGGTTACCTCTGCTATAGATAGATGATAGCTATAGATACAGTATGGCTCAAGATAATAGTCAAAGGTGAATTTCT
>VOMN01079155.1:0-45355 GCA_014899125.1 Orchestia grillus
ACTTGGCTCTGAGTTCGTGTCAAAGCGCCTATCTTAATGCTAAAGAAAATAAAACAACTTGCAAGTTTTACATCTCAAAAAGACTCGCGAGAACAGCATCGACATTCAGCAAACGAAAAAATTCTCTACAAAAATTCACTCGTCAAAGCCAGCATATTTTTACAGGCTTAATATTTTATGGTTTTGAATCAGATTCAAACTTCTCAAAAATGAATCCGTACGTGACAACCTGGATTGTAGCATTCGCACGTGCCAAACTGAAATACAACGCTAAGTGTCTAAAAATCTACTAAAATATTTGTATGTAGTTCATGAAAGGATGTAATTATAGGCTAATTAATTAGATGAAACAATCACATCACGTTAGGGCCAAGTATAAAGTTGCTCATATGCTTTTTTAATTGACAAATAGGAAAAAAAACGTACAGATGCACGTAGAAACGCAAACGTCAATCTACTAATTACACACGAGGATCCTTCTTGTGTGAAGTGTACGATAACGCGTTCATCATGTGAAGATGGATTCATTGAACAAAATGTATTGCGGAATAGAAAAACCTGTTGGAAGTTACATACCATGTTTTCATGCTTAAATACTGCGTGTACATAAAGTTACATACTTAATTTTTCTCCACGTTCCTCTCAGACAGCAAAAAAATCCCAATCAAGCCCACGATTTCATCTCAAATTAAACCACGTCAATTTTTTCACGAATTCGTAGAATTTATGCTCTATAGGCAAGCAGATTACGCGTGTAAGAGTTTTGAATACATAAAACAGTGACATTGATGACGACAGGAAAATAGATGAAAGTTCGTCCAAAATTTGTGTGCATACGGGCGGAAATGTTCACTTTTTTCGAAGGTTTTGTGAAAAAAGAAACCAGCATTTGGGCAGGTGTTTCTGCAGGAAGTTTTGCTCGTTAACTCCTTGAAAATAAAAAGAAGTTATTAACATGCAAAGTTGTTGATCGTTCTTTGGTTAATTTAGTGCATTTGTTGGAGCATGGGCAACAGCGCTGCCATTAATTAAAGGGCGAAACGATCATTGCAGTACTTTTGTGACTTCAAGATTCTCGATTGCCATAACGTGTTCATCTTTCCTCGGCTTGAACATAAAAGTAAGGCGTAATTTCATAAAAAGGTTTGCAGCTTTCATACGAAGTTTTGCTGTAGAACTTGGAGAACTGTTGTCCCACCTGTGCAGCGTACGAATTTTTCCAACTTCCAAAGAAAAATATTTCCTTCACAGTGGCGAATTTGATGAGGCCTAGAGAAAAATGTATACCAAGTATAATATTTCCAACACACGCAATTGATCGACGAGGTACTGTAAGTCAAATACATAATTCTTTACTCGAAATTTAAGTGGTACGGAATGAAGTTATATGTAGGCCATCATTTCTGCGTATCATTGAACTGAGAACCCAGTACCAACAAACTCGCATGGTCTTCTTATTTGAACAGTTAATTTTTAATGAACTGCGATCTGCTTATTCTATATTCCTTATCTGTGAATAAAACTCTGGAATTCAATAAGCCAGTAGAAAATATGAATAATTTTAAAGGGTGTAACGTAAATTGAAGATACCTAGTGCCTAGGGAGCCTGAAGAATCGAAAGCGCGCTTCATGAAGCCTCAATTTAACGTTGTTTTCCCCGTTGGTGTCGTACTCGAAATATAAAGTGTCAATCTCAGTGCCTAACGATGTTTTCTGGTGCCGGAGCTAATAGACTCCAAGAGCTGACTCAACACTGACCGAGGAGGTCGGTAGCGAGGGTGCTGAGCACCCACTTCCTCTAAGACGTAAAATCTCCTCGTATAGAAGCAACTATTTAAACTGTTTGGGAAATGGTGGATTTCCGAATAATACTTTTGGAGTAGAGCCTGCCTGTCAAAGCTAATACTGGCTCATCCATTTTCCTCAGTCATTAATGTATTTGAACTAGAAGAATATGCATTTCAAAACATATATTTGTCATTCCGTTTTTCTAAGCTGCACATAAATTCATGTTTCAATGGTTTCTGATTAGATTTACGTTTGATGACCCACTTTTTCTAAAGTAAAACACCATTTCCAGATCATTTTCTTCATAATCGCGACCGCGGCTGCCATGGCAAGTGCGGGAGGCGGCGGTTACGGCGGTGGTTATGGCGGGAAAGGAGGCAAGAAAGGCGGCGGGTACCGCCACCACCAGAAGTCGGTACTAGTAATCCCTGCTCCACACCCTGTTCACTATCCGGTCCACGTACCCGTCGTGAAGCACGTACCCGTACCCCAGCCGTACCCCGTCATCAAGGAAGTAGAAGTACCAGTGCCAGTCGTAAAGTACGTGCACGTGCCCGTCGTAAAGGAGGTCAAGGTACCAGTACACATTCACCATGAGCATAAAGGATACGGAGACGGATTCTCCAAAGGCTTTTCTAAGGGTAAAGGATATGGACACGGATTTGATGATTTCGGGAAGGGATTTGGAGGAGGATTTGACCACCATGGCGGCGGTGGCTACGGGATACATTAAGTCACATCATTTCACTGTGCTTGTTAACGTTTTGAACGATCTGTTGTTTTCTCGAAATGAATTTTTCTCGAATATATATTTTTTATTATTGACTATGCTTCATTACCCTACACAACATGATCACTGACGCATGTTGTAATAACATTCAATTTGTGATCGTGAAATAAGACAATCGCTTGGTATGTAACTCACCGACGAAAAAAAACTCAAATAAGAACATGAATTCAAGTTTTCAAGAATTCCAAATCTAACTTTGAATTTAGAATTATTCCCACTACAACACGCCTAAATTTATTTTGCTGAATATAGGCAACAGTTACCGCTTCTTGAGTTTGAGCAATGATTCAAAATTGACTTAAGTATTCGCTAAACGGAGGACAGGAAAATCAATGACGAATTGATTAACTGCTTTCGTTAATTAAAGCTGCTAACGAAAACGCTCATTTTGATGAATGTGTTGGGATCCTCAAAATAATTAAGTAATGAGAGTAATTGGAAATCTCAAGGAATAGGAGTAATAGGTTTAATAAGAAACTTCAATGAATAAAAGTGATATGAGTGAATGGAAACTTCAAGGGATATGAGTAATAGGTTTGATAAAAAACTTCAAGGGATAAGAGTAATAGGAGTAATTGGACTCATCAAGGCACAGGAGTAACAGGTGCAGCACGAAGGCTCTGGCAAAGGAGTAATGTGAAGCCTCAAGCGATAGAAGTAAAAGGATTCTTCAAAGGATTGAAGAAAAAAGAGTAATAGGACTCTTCAAGGGATAAGAGTAATTTAAACTTTTAAGGAATTGAAATAAAAGGACTGATAAGGGTTCTCGTGGGACGGCAGCAATTGGTTCAATAAGTTTAAGAGGATATGAGTGAAAGAACCCCTCACGGAACAGGAGAAATAGCTCCAATAGGACTGGTCCAGAGTTTGAATTAATCAATCTATACCATGTTAAGAGACGTGTCTGTCACACTTTTCAGTATTACTTGGGTAAAATTTAAATATCAATGTTCCAGAAGAGAAATTTGACTACTAGTACTACATTTGCCAAATTTGAATATCAATATTATATTAGAGATCAATAACTTGCAGACGCACCCCGCTAAAAATGGAGTACCAAATGATGCTAATTTCTTAATATGCCATCTTTTTCACGGCAGATCTGACGTGAAATATTGTTATATGCAGTATCACTGATACGGCCTGCCTTCTCTGACAGTCTCGCTGATTAGGAATACAAACCCAGGAATTTTCTCCCATCTAAATCCTTAAGAGTGTCACAGAGAGACGGACGGACGGACCAACCAACCAACCAATATAGGGCTATTATTATATGTACAGTGGGGTAGTACACCCTTGCAATTTTGCCGCCGACTGACGCCAAGGCGCAATACCCCATTGTCGTCTAGGACAGAAGGATGTGTACGAGTGGGATGGTGGAATTCACAAAAAATAATAACATATAACTTTAATTCTCATCTGCTGTACAATTTTATTACATATTGTCTCTATTGAGCAGCTAAGAATGAAATATTTACAAATATTCTCACGTGAATTATTTACCCCGTTTATTAAAATCCTGAGAGAAGACTTTACTCGGGGAGGAACTGCTTTAATTCCTCATCAAGAATCACGCTCAACAGGGAGCAGTGGCAAAAGACACGCCACTGCCCAGCTGCCTGCCACCGATGAAGAGTTCAACGCGGTAAATTGAGTCCAACATCAAAGAGTTAAGTTATTCAACAGGGCTTCAATGAAAACTGAAGAATCACTTCAGATTACTTATTTAGCATGGTTATTAGTTATGTATATTCGGCACTATCGTTCTAATTTAGCATACTTATTACTTATATTCAGCATACTTGTAATTATTTAGCAAACTTATTATTTCTATTCAGCATACTAGTACTTACTTAGCATACATATTATTTCTATTCAGAATACTTGTACTAATTTAGCACGCTTAGCAGTCACCAGTATATGCGCCCCGGCAAGAATGAGGGGATCCGTCGTAGTTTATTCTTAAAGTTAACGGATTTTCTCGGTAAAGCTGCTCCTCAACGTGTCTTTTGAAGCCAAGCATTTGTAAACAAATTCTGGTAACTAAAATTCTGTCACGTCGCATTCTATTGTAAAGTCTTTATAGCGAACTGTTCATAAAGAAACAATGTTAACTAGAAAGCTATCGGGCCGTATTCTATTAAACAGGAGATTTATCTTCCCTTAGATTACATTATGTAATGCTACGATATTCAGTATCCTATCTACGACATTGCCGCATGTCAGCGCCGCTCGCTGTAATGTTCTCTGTGGTGACAAGTGAAAAGTGTTATAAACAAATATATATCCATCTTGCATAGCACTAAAACTCTCGTCGTCTTGTTTGTTTGAAGTCGTGCACAGAAAAGAAAACATTCACTTGTCATGTAAAAAAAAGGATTTTAAGTCTGTCAAGTTGGTAAAGTGGATACGGGAATGAAGGATTTGTTTGTCGGCTCGGAGATATTCGAAATTTATACTCTTCGTTTAATCCTGTATTGTGGATACCGACTTAACTGCATAGGATATATTTCTGTATACGGTTTGATTTTGGAACATTTTATTTGACCCAACGGGTCTCGTGTCGTCTAGTATAATACTTAAACTCTGACCGTCTTGTTTGTTTGAAGATGTGCACAGAAGAGAAAATATACACTTATGTCATGTGAAAGAAAGGGATTCAAGTCGGGCAAGTTAGTAAAGTGGATACGGGAATGAGAAAGAGGGCAGAATCGTTTGTCTGTCGGCTCAGAGATATTCGAAATTTATACTATTTATTAAATCCTGCATAGTGGATACCGACTTAACTGCATAGGATATATTTCTGGATACAGCTTGAATTTGATAAATTTTATTTGACCCAACGGGTTAATAGTAGTCTAGTAAATATATATATCTAAAGGATCAGGTGCACTCAAAAGGCACATGAACTTGGACCACAACACTGACTGCGTCAAATGTTGGAAGAAAATACCAGCATTCTTCGACGCTACAACGACCCGGCCAGACTCGCTGTAGGAGAAGGTATATTGATTCTCTAACAGCAACCGACCATCAACTTGCAGTGTGTTGGTTTCGACCGCACGCTGCGATTATTTCCTTGATTTATGTCATTTCGAAATTTCCCTCGTATGTAAGATACAGCTGATCAGCTAGTACTTCAATCGCAAAATTTTATTTAATGTAAAGCAATGAATGTTGTTCTTGAAAATGAATGTACGAACATTCGAAACGTAAACCAATAAAAAATTTAAAATGCCGTTTGGAAATTTTCTTTATCAAGTACGACCGAGCTTGAAAATTTTAGTAAGAAAACTTGAAAAAACAAATAGAAAAATTGTAAATTAAAAATTGTCCCTGGTCTTCAACAAACAATGCATGAAAGAAAAAAATACATACATATATGAGCGAAACTTGAAAGGCTCTCAGGTTCCATTGTTAGGAAATTTAAGTTTCAAATTTTCTTCTGAAATAATTATTTATTAGTCACCAAGCTTTCGAACAACGTCGTGCAGTTCTTCATTCAGGGCGGGTCGAATTCCCAAAATCAGATTTCATCCCAGGACCTATGACCTCGAACCTCGTATCACATTTACAGACGCTCATTTTGATTTATAATTTTTCTTATTATTCGAAAATATTGAGGCGGAACATCCAAAGACCGGTTGAAAGCCCATTCCTCCCGTGCCTTCGTGTAGAATGATTCTAAACACTTCCGGGCCCTCGGGTTGCTTTGATGGTCCAGAACAGCCACTTGTTCCCACCGCATGGTGTGTCCGGTCATGTTCATGTGTTGGAAAATTTAGGACAAGTTGTCCCGACGGTGGACGGCTCGTTCGTGCTCCCGTATTTGCTTCCCTCTTTCTTTTCCCATTTTCCCTAGGTAGACACTTCGACAGTTCCCACATATTACTTCATATGCGACGCTTGCGTCTTATATGACAAGAGTTTAAATTATCACACGTGTTCTGTAACGTGTGAGAGCAGCGCGTGCGAGTTTGACAAGATCGTTCAAGGCACGCGCTGACGAATGCCATGATTTATGGCGGCATGTCGGTCTCAATAGCCTACATGTGGTCTGATCCTTACATCAATCCTTACCTCAATCCTAACATTAAACCTCACAGCAATCCTTACATCAAACCTTACCTCAATCCTTACATTAAACCACACAGCAATCCTTACATCAAACCTTATCTCAATCCTTATATCAATCCTTACATTAAACCTCACAGCAATCCTTATATCAAACCTTACCTTAGTCCTTACGTCAATCCTTACAACCATTCTCTCAGTAATCACTACATCAAAAGATAAATTAAGGTCGTGTCTGGCTCAACATCAAACGTCTTCAAGAACGTAAGCGTTCAACATCGACCGCATGTGCAAGGAGAAGCAACCATCGAAACGATCGTAGTCAGGTATGGAATGTTCAGAGTAATTATCCTTAGCACGGTTTATTTTGCTTATGAATTTGTGTTTTTTTCCTAAAGCTGTCAGTACATAACAACTGGATTCTATTTGAAGCTATTTTTTGAGTAACTTTCAAATTTGTAATATCAATCGCCGTTAATAATGTAACCCCAACATATGGACTCATTAAGCTTAACATTTTAGCCATGCAAATTCTTGTGAAATCCTAGGGGCTTTATTTTCAAATTAAAATTTAAAAATGATTCCTGGCAACTTACCAGCTAATGCCAACATTGTAGCGCATTGCTAAAAAAATTCCAATCGGCTTAAGGTTCTTGCATTGGCGCTGTCTTCCAGAGAAAATAGCAGGGGCAGGTAAAGGGTTCTAAGAAATAACAACCTACAGCAAGGCAGAATGTGCATTGCAACCAAGGAAACTCTCGGCTTAGGTCCGCTAGTATTTGAATGCTTTCGTCATAGTCCACTCAATTTAGATGAGAGCACACAGGGTGCCCCTCAAGAGGGTTTACAGTTAAAAGTACCATGTAAACTAAATACTATTCCTCGCTGTGTAAATCTCACTTTGATTTAAACTTATTTTCTTGCTGCTTTCCTTGTACACCTGCTTAATGCTTCCAATTTTTTGTTTGATGCTTGAAACATGAAGGTTTATTTTTAAATAAATTGCCTCCGTAAAAACTGTTCATGTACTTTTGGGCTGCCCAATGCATAACGAAGAGCAAAGGTACCTTTGTAACAAATGATCGAAAGTTAAGAAAGTATCTGTATGGTATGATACGACGCGAAATAAATATGAACATATCCGCTCATATAGTATGATTACTCTTTCGTAACATAGACACCTCAAGCATTTTATAAACTATCAATGAGTATTTTTTTCTAGGTCACCCTGTAAGGGTGTAGCATGACTACCATGCTGGATTGTGCGAACGATGATGGAAGAGAAGCGGCGGTCTGGGCTTTGGTCTATGTTTGAACACAAATATGGCCATTGCGTATGGTCATACTTTCTTTTATTTCAGAATTTTCATGAATAAAACTGCGCTATTTCTGTCTGCAATCCCAAGACATCAGTGCGTAGGAAAGAACTTCTTGTTGATAAACTACGATTTAATGGAGGTATGAGCTGCGAATTCGAAATTTCACAATCGAAGTATTTTGGATGAAAAGCAACGCAAAGAATGTGCCTGGAAACATAAATGAATTTCTGCTGATGAAGTCAAATCAATATACAGGCTTTTTCTGTGCCCAACTAATTCTGTATGTGCCGTAATAAAAACTAAAAAATAAGGTACACCTGCGATTTGAAGAAATTTTGTTTTGTCATGAAGATATGTCTCCATTTCCATTAGCTTCTCGCCAGCTTAGGTTTCGGGGAAAGCCTTTGGAATTAATATTCCACGATTGTCATTTTCTAGTGTACGCGCCCAGAAGTCGACTGATGTTGAAGGTATTCAGAAGCACCGCAACCAACGTCGATGAACTGCGCTGTAATATCTCTAGCAATAATATTTGGAGTGTAAGCAATATTGTCATCTAATTGAATATTATTGACGAATTTCTTCTCAGCGCCAAGTGGCAACGATGATAAAACAATAATCAAGGTAAAAGTGAACATAAAGTGTGCTTTTTAAATTGATTTGTTCAATATTTATGATGTGAATGACACAAATTTAGCTGTTTTTTTGGCCTCAATAAATCCATCGTTCCCTGCAGTTTCTAATTCGGAAGAATTTAAACGTTAACTCTGCATTCAACTTAAAAAAATGCATCATAAATATCCTTGAAGTTAGTTACTGTAACATATCGAGCAGTATTTTGTGGTGGTAGTAAAACTTTCACAACAAATCACTCTGGTGAAGTTGAAACATTCAGTCCGTGCTTCTAGCACACATAAATCGCTTCAGATACAACTCCATCGCTACCATTTTTATTTCAACTACACGAGACCAGTAATTGGTCTACCGAAGAGAATGTCACAGCGACAGATAAATACCGCTTCTTTATTTTCAAAAATGCTACTTAAAGGAAGCGATGGGAAATTTTTGGTGGCCTGTCACTTCGGGGGAAAATACCTTGTTGAACTGTTCTATAAGCCTAATGAATAAGGCATAAAGGCACCGTAGAGTTTTTTCGCCCCATGCTGTGAAAGCGTTTCATAGAAAATGGTCAGGAGCAATGTGAGATATGGAGTGAACCGCATAAATTTCCACTGAGAGAGATTAAAGTTTCCAATATTGAATTGATTTGTTAGCCGACCAAACACAAAGAAACATTTCGATACAGCTTCTCCGATTTGGGATAAGCAAGCCTTGTAATAACTTTGAGATCGGGGCTACATTCTCTGAAGCAGGAAAAAATAAATCTCATTCGACCGACTCATCAATTATTTAATAATTCATTCTAAGCTAGAATAACGTGCTTAAATTTGATATTATAATATAAATATTCACTCACGCACCATCATCAAAATGCACAATGAACATGTACAATTATTGCCCAAAATACACAATTTGTCACACATTGTCTTTGCGAGATTTTGAAGTTTTTGATTTCTTTTAGAAGGTTCTAATCTTAACAAATGTTTTTCTGGGTCATTGTCAATATTTAAAGACTATTTTACGATTATTTAATCATCTTGAGCCCCGGCCAAACGAATTTTTTAACTTTAAATAACTTTTTTATCCGCTGACAGCGAGTTATTAAGACGATACCCCAGACGATATTTCATGGATATTTCATATACACATAGTACATAAATATTAGAATATTTTTCTTTGCGGTCCACTTTCTCTTTCTGCAGCATTTATAACGAGGCTAGAAAATTCAAGTGATAATTTACACAAAATTCAAACTCAATCCCATAATTTAGAAATAAATTTTTTCATAGACGACACACATTAAAAAACCGGCAAAATTTTGGCCCATGAACATTGAACTTTGTCGGAGCACCACTTTTGCACGCATTACTCAAATGAAAAAGGTCGATAGCCAAGGATTACCGCCAATCTCAGGATAAAAGTTCCATTTGACCTGGATTGAGTTAGCAGGCAAAGGATCTTGGAATGGGGTCTCAATTTTTGAGTCATTTGTACGCTTGCTTGGTTTGAGGGGGAAATGAATGAAGATTACAATTTCAAAAAGAATCTGGACACTTGAGGTCATTGGCTTTGTGGTAGGATCCCTGTAAAATTGCAAAATTTAAAGCTACGAGTACAATCATTGATCAAATCTTACCAGCCCTGATCTTGTATGATACAACACTTTCAGGTTCAGATACAATACTGATCTGAAATTTTTGAAAGTGGATCCCTCAGCCAGAATGCAAAACTTAAGTGTAAAATTCCTAGAACCTCAATCGTTAGAACATTCGGAATGAGGGAAATTATTCATTCGATAAATATACATGTATACATAAGTATGCATTGTCTCGATACTCATGACATCTTGAGATTTTCAGTTAAGTATTAAGATTAGATACAGAGGTAATACCATTCAGGAAATAAATGCATGTAAAGTATATTGAAGTACAAAATTTCATTCTTCTCCTAAAAATATTTTCATACGATGTAATTCGATTCATTGTCTTTAAAATGTATCCGCATAGTTTAGCATAGGCTAAATCCAGTTTAGCATAAGCAAAACTCATCCAGCAGCGCAATAGATTGCGATCACCATCGTAAATTCGGATCAGTGGGAAACAATAATTTCATAACGACAATATGAAGAAAATCAGTACTTTTACTTGATGTCCAAAAAAGATTCCTCTTAATGAAAATATGAGAGCAGAGTCAGTTTAATGCGCTAAATTTTTTGTTAGCAAATAATTCATGATGTCATTATTTATTTAAAATTCAGCCTTTTAAGAATTTTATTCAGCAATTACAGCAAATATCTGAAGTTTCCCGGTGAAACGTTTTTCGTATTCCTCACTATGTCCTTCATATCGTAGAAATTGCATGTATAGTCTGACAGCATGATAGTCTGATCGCATGATAGTCTGATGGCATGATGGTCTGATGGCATGATAGTCTGATGGCACGATAGTCTGATGGCATGATAGTCTGATGGCATCATAGTCTGATGACATCATAGTCTGATGGCATCATAGTCTGATGGCATCATAGTCTGATGGCATGATAGTCTGATAACATGATAGTCTGATGGCATCATAGTCTGATGGCATGATAGTCTGATGGCATGATGGTCTGATCACATGGTAGTCTGATGGTGCGATTGTCTGCAACCCAAATTAACAGTTTGTTCATGCTCGTCAGGACTGACTATTATGTTGTCATACAACAATTAAACCCCAGAATATGACTGCATGGTCATCTTACTACAATTTATATTCAAACTAAGTCTAAACGATAGTCATTCCATCAAAATATTCTTCTCTACACTAAGTCAGCCATGCCGTCATACTACTCTTCACGTCTAGACTAAGTCAGCATTAAAGTCATTCAAATCAAAATATTAATGTCTACATTATGTCAGTCATGTCGTAATGCTGCCCTAGACCCAATCAGCAGAGTGCTCGCACAGAGTCGTTTCAAGAGTCAAGATGCATCGAGCGATATTGTTCAGCTGAAGGAAACTTGCTTTTCCAAGGAGGAACAAATCTACCGCTATTTTTCTTCGATGCAGTACGCTCGCTCGAATCCTCGGAGCAACAATTCTTCTCTCAAGACTTAGTTGCTATCGTGAAATTGTCGGGAAAATGCTCTCAGCTTAATCCATTTGAAATTCAAATATGAGCTGAGAGTTGCCAAATTCATAGGCAAAGTGTATGTGTCGCTTGAATAAGACATGATGGAGAAAAGATGATCGTAGAAGATGAAATAAGTATTGGGTAGAAAATGTGCAGTGAGTAAGAGTAAGAAATATGTTGCTAAATTAAGACTGGTCTGAGTCTTTAAATCTACAGACGAACCTCTCTCAACAAAAGCGATACCTAGCAAGTATTCCAAAGGCGCTCTTGCATGCCACGAGAAATTAGAATCGAATTTGTTACGTTTTTAAAATCCCAACTCACATATATGGGCCAAAAGTCCTATTCATTCGTTGCAGTAAATCTACAATGTCACACTTTGCTGTCGTGTGATTGTGTGACAAATGAAGATGAAAGAAATGCAAATTTATCTGATACCCAAGTTTTATTATACTTTAACATTAAATGACAATTTATGGGAATTGATTATAGAAATAAGTGCGTGTATACGAGTCAACTAATACGCATCCTGGCATCAGTCTACGGTAATTCATGCCCAAGTTTAACTTACTCGGCCTACCAATTTATTAATTTTACTGACGGAATGAAAATAATGAATTATTGAATTACAATCACCGATTCCTGATAGCTCCAGTCTCCATTGCTAACTAACTAGTGTAACATATTGCTGTATGTCAATGTGGCTTTAATTATACACATGAGTTTTAGTTAGAAGTGCAGAAGATTTTCTTGTATTTGAGCTCTGAAGTAATACACTAATTTTTTAAGCCAAAACGACGCTTAATTACCAACAGCACACGGAATTACCAACAGCACATGCAGCACGGAATCACGAAGCCACGCACGCCCCACATGCCGCCGGCAGTCGTAACGCTGCACTGACGAGTGAAATTCAACACACCCAGGTGCGCCAAAAATAATCAAAGTGGACACGAACACAAACTATACAAAGGCGCTTTGAGCAGAGGAAAAAGTGAAAATCGTTGAAAGAAAACCAATTGGAACAAATTTTTTGCCAGCTGTTAAAATTATTTTTCTTTCAATATTTTCTTGACGACTCGGTAGAAAGCACTCTTCATTGCTGCGAGAAAAATATTCGAACTAGCTCAATATCGAATGAAGTTGAAGATAAGTAAATGGAAGGTATTGTTGGCTCAAATAAATGTTACATCATNGAGACAGGCTGGAACTAAAAAGCTGCTCGATAACAATAAGGTCAAACTGATCCCACTTCAATTCAGATCAACTTGTTCTGGGAGTTGATATCAGATTGAGAGTACGTGAAAATCAGCTGCCTAATATCACCATCAATTAAAAGAGAAATACTTTATCAGAAAGATGTGAACAATACAGATACATTCCCAATAATCAGTGTGGCGCAATGCTCATGTTCCAAAATTAATTTGACACATACATGTACTGCTTCAGGGATCGTACGTTTTTATAAACACAGGTGGTGTGGTGAAGACAATATTTTACGAAGGACGTTCATTTCTAGTATTCAAGGGTAGGTGAGCTAAAAATTAAAGTAATACGGAAAAGATTTCCTTTTATAGAGCGTTGCAAATACAACGTCATCAAGAAATCACCAAAAGAAATTTGTTTAGCTATTGGCTTCTGGGTTTTTATTCTAGCTTGCAGGCAATGCAGTGCGGGGTTTTAACGAATTACTTTTGCTGATGCTTTGATTTGAAACTAAGCTGGTGATTATTTGTCCTTCTATCATTCTACCTCATTTCACTTACGAGATAGAAAACACTGTAAAATGAGCACCGAAGTAAAAACCTTGTTACGTAAACATCATTATACGTTCAAGCGAATGAGTTACAGTACGGATGGCGTCGAATGATACAATGCATTACTACGTGACATTCAATTTCGAAGATCTATATCTCAAACTCCGTCAATTTTTCCTTATTGATTAGCAATTTGGATGATTTGTGTCTGTTGCTGCATCATGTTTTCTTATGACTTCATAAGCATTTGGCACTCTGATGACCTTACACTGAATACTTAAGGAATTATACTTTTTATTTAGTGAAGGAAGGCCGATGAGCTTGGTAACAACAGCAGAAAGCAGCTGCAGTATAATGGCGCAACGAAACAAACTGGTTTCAATGCGAAGCTTTCGCCCGTTCTTTTAATTCGACAAGAGCAAGAGGCCATGACACTTAAGCAATGTTTCTCAGTATGAAGTATGAAAGTTCTATGTAACTCTGAACAGTGGCACCGTTTTATTTGGGACTCACAGCTTTGCTTTACTACTGCAATTCATGTTTGTTTTCTACTTAATTGGAATGCTTACGAAACATGAAAGTTCAAGTTTTGAACAACTTCTCGGCTGTCACTGTAACTTACATTTTTGTTGTGCAACTGCAATTTATATTTTTTCAACTTTAATTTGAAATTATAAGGTAAAATTCTAAGCCTCTGTTTAATGTTCACACCACGTGCATATTTTTTTCTACTTCCTCTTCATGAGCTTCCAGGAAGTCGCACTACGTAATGTTTTGGTGCTCATTTATAGAGCATCATTGGCACTCAGAGCAATGAGGATTACCCATTCGAGTTTTCTTTATTCAGCCTGGGCGGGGTGAGTTGGTCGATTCCGAAAGTACCATATTTATTTCATTCGTTAAGATTGTACAAGTATACCTGGAAGCCTAAGACGCGTAAAGCCAAGAGCTATTCTCAAATTACGTTGCTCATGAAGGCTCATTTGTCGTAGAGGTCCCCTTAAGTTGCCCTGAGAAGCGATGTCAAACAACAATTATTAGGATCATTCTCTTTCAGGCTCGTTTATTAGATTCTTTGATCTCAAATGGATGATACCACTATTTCTAACAAGCGTCTAGGCATAGAGCATAAATTAATAATAAATGTTTCTGTGTCAGATATTGATGTCATTTTCTATTTTAGAAAACATAGAATACGGCGGCTGGATCGAGCCAAGTAACCCATTCTTGGGTGTCTACACAAGTCCCATACCGTCAGGCACCAATCCCCCTCAGGCACCCGAGTAGACGTGGATGAGAGGGCAGGACAAGCCAAAAACAAGGTAGCATTACTATCACCTGTTCTGTGACCGACATCTCTATCACTACCTATGGCATCTTTGCAGAGAGAAAGAAGTTGAACAGTAATAAAACAGTCACACATATAGTCATCGATCGTCCCGCCGAGCCATCTTTAAATAACAAAATACCCGTCTTGCGGTTGTGGAATCCTATGATATACGTACCGTCCTTTATCATTAATCTATTGGAGTATGCTTAGGATGTATGAAAGGCTGTGGGGAGATATCTCTTGCACTGTAGCTCCGTGGTACTTGATGTTCTTGCAGTGCTCAGTCTTTCAATTATGCTTTGAGACAACTACAGAAAAAATTTTCTTGTTTGATATTCATCAACTTGATAAGTTTGGCAACGTACCACATACAAAAAAGCGATCCTTCCTTTGCTCAAATCAGTGCCTAAGTAAAATTGATTTCAATCCAAGCACAATAACAGTTCTTCTGTTATGCAACGAGTTTGCACTTTTCAAATAAACTTTAACACCGCGGGCTTGCGTTCAGGTTTCATGACTAGTGATTTAAAAAAGTGCTCGATTCGGAAGTAATAGAGCGTCTGCTAAACTCGACAATGTTCACACTGGCAGTCAGTCGATTCTTATACGGCGACCAAGTTGGTTAATTTTTGGCACGCACCAAAGAAACTAAGGAATTTCAAAAAATAAACGTCGTTCTCTGCGGGCTTATGAAGACGGAGGCTTTAAAATTGGAACAATTTGAGTAATTTAAGTAATGGTTTTTTAAATATGGAATTTTCAGATTGATTTTTTACTTGTTTGCCCGTATGGGTAAACACGAATAAGTTGTAAAATGAGCTAATATTTTTGTCGCATATTTTATAAAATCGAGAGGCCTGCAGATTCGGAAGCTCAAAACCGTGGAAACCGAAGCCGTGGGTACTCGTCTATATGAAAGGGCTCCCTTCAATAAAAACTTGTTTCTGCCCTGTCACTTTTTCTTCCAGTCATAAAATTCTTTCGACCCTTTCAGACCTGCGCCATATATAATGGTTACCCTGAGCCAGATTCCTAATGTAGGGTGCAATTTCTAGTCGTTTACATAAGTAAGCAATGTGGGTCACTCCGTAACGTTGATTTACCGTCTAAAGACTTGAACCGTCTACGTCCACACTAGGCAGACTTTTCATGTCTGGGACTTTTCATGCATAGATTGACACACAATCGAAACCGATCATGTATCCGAAGAACGTGCCGGCCTACAGAAATTGTCGTAGAAAACCCATCACCAGACTGTGTTCAAACTCCAGGACGTTAAAGACATGAGGCTGGTCTCAAAATTACTAACTGTGAAGCGAGTGATGTCAAAACTTCATTCAGACCGACGTGTGTTAGGAAAAGTTTAGCATTTTAGTGAAACCAGAGTAATCTTATTCAGTGTGTATCACAAGTCTGATTTCTACAACTGGTTTAAGTGTGATTAAAAGCAAAAAAAAATCCACAAGGGGAGACAACTGACTCATGAATAATTTACACTTTCTCAACTTTTTGTGATTTAAATAAACCTTGACTTTTTCTCATGAAAATTTGCATGGTAAACTATGCAATATTCAGAAAAAAATAATGAAACCATCAAATTTTCCAGTCGGAGCTCACATGAATTCTGCTTGTGCGTGGTCGTGGTCGTAAATATCGGCTTCATGACTTTCTAAAAATAATGTTTACTGTCGCTTAAGGACATTAATTTGCGAACGATAAATGCTACGCCATGTTCCTCGATAGGTACATAAATTTAGAAGAGAGGCATCAAATGAGGGGATACATCAAAGAACAATTCCGAGCTCCAGTCAGTTAAATTAAAGTTTCCTCGATATTTTAACTAGAAGGAGGCCTCAGATAACGTGTGTAAGTTTTGATGATATATGATAAGAATAACATTCTAGTAGTGGAGGAAGTCTTCCTAAAAAATATCTACATTCTATCGGGGCTAGAGGTAGATTTAGTCGTTTCGTTCCTACGACGCAAGAAGAAAAGTCATTAAAACAACCCATTGCTATGTCGTAAACGAACGCATGTTTTATTTCAATTGCGCGACGACTCATAAGCTGAAAAAGCATTCGGTAAAAACGAAAGTTTGTTGGCAGTTTTTGGAAACTTTACCAATTTTTCCCTGTGCTGAACAAAATGTACAATTTCTCAGGAAAACATGCTGCTCGATATCTTTTTACGCACAATTTTAAAAAGAGGTTCGGTGATTTGTTTCCTACCTGAGGTGGCGCAAAGCAAGCCAAATTTTACCTCCATTCCAATGACAGAAATTACCGTGAACTGATGGCATTGACTACATTATGTGGGCAAAATCAGGGACAATAATTATAAAAACCCAGGAATGCCTTCCAAAATCAAAAAAGAAAATGTAGTAAAATATATACACTCAGTAAATTTAGATAGGAAAGGCAAGTTAAACTTCGAATACCCCACACGGCTTCCCACTGCAACTAGGCACGAACAAACCAAGAACTAGCGCTCTGACTAGGCGGGGCGCGTTCCGGAAAAGGAAAATACGCTGAGACAACGGGAGAATGTGGGGCGGAAGGCAGGGTTCCGCTGAAACGGGTCACAGACCTGGCCTTTCAGGTATACTCCGTGGATGGGGGGTTAGCGGGGTGGAGAGAAGGGGGCGGGTTAGAGGTGTGTATGGGTGGGGGCAATCGCAGCCACATGCAGGGCGGTCAAAAATGGTGTCACGCTCAGAGCTGTGCCTAAACTGGTCTGGTAAGATGATATACATAGCAACTCTGCCTCGGATTGTTGGGAAAGGATTGTTCCTGAACGTGCTTTTTTTGCCAATTTATTCCTTTTATTTTGAGGGAAAAATCACGTATTGATGTTCACAAAAAAGAGGGAATGCTAAACACGCACTCGGAATGGCGGAAATGAGTGGAGAGCGGAAATGAGGGCGAGTGTCCATTTTTAGACGCGTTTAATAGAGTTTTCGGTAAATTAAGACATAGGTAGTGGAACATTTTTTTCTCTTTCCACCTAATATGCTATGGATAAGATTGCAAATATACATGTATACTGGTATACAAGCGATGATGATAATTAAATTATATATATAATTATAATTATTACTAGAAATGTATGTTCTTTGCCACTTGCTTTACAATGCGACAATGCGTAGTGTTATAATAATAATTGAAAAGTTAAGAACAGTCTGAGGTGAAGACTGCTTTACCCACATAGAGAACCATTTAAAAGTTGTTCTCATCCATATCACTAATGTTTGCATAATGAATTTTGACAGAAAACCGTAAATTTTTGGATTATAATGTAATCGAATACAGTGCATCAAAATCCGTTGGGAGTATTTCCTTTTTAATTAAATTTGATTCACATTCTGAAAAGATGTCCGCCAGTTTTGCTTTAATATTTGAAAAACTTAAGCGGTAAAATATAAGTTCCGTGAATTTTTTCTTTCTTCTCCGACCGACTGGAACGGTCAATTGGCATTCCCGTTCAAGCATTAGAATATTTTATCCATGATGGAAACGCAGAAAATTATGTCCTGAATTTTCCTGTAAGCTCCTTATATATTATTCTCAATTCAAAGCCTCAAAAATGCTGATATTTTTCTGCTGCTCCATAATTTCAAGACGCCGAGGAAAGTAATATTTGTACATTAACTTCAGTCAAAATTCGATATTGGCCGAAGAAATTTTGCTTTACACTACGCTCTTTTTTGTTCGCCACTCGGCGTTCTGCCCAACTGTGAAAATAATCGACAAAACAAACTCACGCATTCACACAGAGTGGAAATTTTTACTTCTCTCTCGACGTAACTTTTCTGTTTCTCCTTAGTAGAGAACTCGGATGTTAACTTCTCTATCTATATCTGCTCTTGATAACTCTGTTTTTTATCCATAACTGCTCCTGATAACTCTGTTTTATATCTATATCTGCTCTTGATAACTCTTTTTTATCCATAACTGCTCTTGATAACTCTGTTTTTTATCCATAACTGCTCTTGATAACTCTTTTTTCTATCTATATCTACTCTCGATAACTCTGTTTTCTATCTATATCTGTTCTTGATAACTCTTTTTTCTATCTACATCTACTCTTGATAACTCTGTTTTCTATCTATAACTGCTCTTGATAACTCTGTTTTCTATCTATATCTGCTCTTGATAACTCTGTTTTCTTGCATATCATGTTAGCCTAATATTCAGCGGAGCGCATCGCAAGTCTGCAAACTGGAAAGTTTCAATATTTATCACGATTTATGGAATTGAAAAAATTTGTTCATTTTTTCTAGCTTCACTCTATTTCGTAAATGACCAGATGTTAATCTCCTTAACGGTCGTCAGCATTACAGTTTCATTATTTTAAATAACTGAACAAATTAAAACGTTGACAATTTCATTTCCTCAAGTGAACTAACGTCGTTCAAACATTTCAAATCAACTGAACGCAGGGTTTTGCTATCTCATAGCCTCCATCTAAAGCCGTTTCAGCGTTTCGTGTTCACTGAACGCAAGGTAGAGCGATAATTTTATAGCCTTCAGCTACGTCGTTTCGATATAGCGTGTAAGTAGAGCACGTAGAGGTTGCCGTTTTTTAGTGGCGTCGTTGCCCTTCCAGTTTTCGACCGCCCTTAAGGCTGGCTTTACTTTCAAGAAGTGAATTGGAAGGCAAAGTCTCGGGGTTTTTAGGAGAACTGCAAACCGGTTGCTCGCATTCAGAGCCGGTTGAAATTCACCGCGTCATTTGTTTTTTTATCGCTTCCACAATTCTATATAAGATTGGGACCGACGAGAGCGAGAGTACATTGTCTTCTGTAGAGCTTCGGTCGCAACTGCAACCTCTCGAATCATGAAAACTGTGAGTGATTCTTGAACATATTGGAAACGTTCAATGACTTGAGCAAGAAAACCTGGAAGACCTGCTTGGCCAACAGTAGTTTAGAACTTTCACGATGTGCTGTCAATGGATGGAACCGTGCTGATTTTCTATAGTTTTTGGAGCTACTAATATCGCTGTGAAGGTCTTACCTAATATATTTCTTCAATGCAATACTCAATGAAGAAATATATGCATATGTATAGAAATTTATAAATCAAATACTGTATATCGGAACGAAATACTGGTTAGACAATCAATTCTCTTGAAATTGCGGTTGCTATGACCTGTTTAACGCCCGACTTTAAGGGCTGAAGCTACGTGATGCACTTCAAAGTATGTACAACCTATTTCAGCTTAAGGGTGTTCTCTTCTCAAAAGTATTTCTGGTATTAGTTTCAGTTATGATTAAGTTTCTTTATTTATTCACTTCTTCGTAAGGCATTTACAAAAAATTTCTCCAAGTTTAAGGGCATATTTTCGAAACAAAGATCATTGCCGTCGTCATATTCAGGATCAACAGTTCATACTAAACTGAAAAATTGTATGTAATATAATTCCTGCGATGTAACTAAAATCTAAATAGATTCCATTGAAAACATTGTTATTGGAGTAATTTTCCAGCTTTTAATAGGTAATCATGTTGTATATAACCGAAATTTGAATATTAAACTACTTCTTTTAAGAGATAAGGGTCTGATATCTTGACACTAAATTCAGATAATTAAAGCCTCATTTGATCATTTTTAGAATTCGCAAGAGTTAACCCCATTTATTTACCTCACTCATGTTAACCGATCAGATTCACAGCTCGCTTTAATTAGAAAGATTTACTACCATGCCCTCGTTGCATTTGAGGCTAATGTACCCCGATGAGAAATTCTACGGTTAATTAATATACATTCCCTGATGAAGCCGTTAACATTTTCCTTTATTTTCCAGACCGTAGCGCTAGTGCTGGCCGGTATGGTCGCCGTGGCCCAAGCTGGAGGCGGCGGATTTGGCGGCGGGAAAGGAGGTGGATACGGCGGAGGAGGCAAGAAAGGAGGCGGATACGGAGGTGGTGGATATGGATACGGAGGCGATATCGTACCCATAGTCGTACCCCAGGCCGTGCCACATCCCGTTCCCGTCCACGTACCCGTCCACCAACCCTACCCTGTGCCCCACCCATACCCTGTGGTGCAGCAGGTTCAGGTCCCCGTCCACATCGTGAAGCACGTCCCCGTGGAGGTTGTGAAGACTGTTGAGGTTCCTGTCAAGATTCCCGTGCCATTCAATGCTAAGGGCTTCGGAGGTGGCGGCTTCGGTGGCGGTTTCGGTGGCGGCTTCGGTGGCGGTTTCGGTGGCGGTTTCGATGAAGGTTTTGGCGGCGGCCACGGCATCGGTCATGAAGTTAGCATCAGCCACGGAGGAGGCGGATTTGGAGGCGGAGGATTTGGAGGCGGATTTAAGGGCCACGGAGGCGGAGGATTTGGAGGCGGCGGATACAAGGGAGGTGATCTCCACGGATCCAGCGTCTCAATCAGTTCGGGTGGATTACATAAAGGAGGCCTGACCAGCTCTTATGGCTCCATCCATTAAAGGTTAGATCGACAAGACTTCTACGAAGTTATTTTACCCACGACCAAGTCTTCTAGTTTAATTGTTACGTTTGTGATGAATTTTATGTTCGTTAGGCCGTTGCTGTAAACACGCTATCTACGAAAAGTATTATGTTACATTTTTGTAAATAAAAAAGTTTACCAATGTCATCTTCATTGCCCTCGTATTCCACAGAGAATCTTCGCTTGTTTGGGCAAGGATCTGTTTTTTTTGCATGGTATATTTGTGGGGTTGCTTATAAACAGTTGCTCATTATAAACAAACCTTGTTTCGAAAGAATGTAACCCTCGGCACACTAATCTAATCGAAACAAGGGAATGTTGCAAACAAGTTCGATTTACAGGAAGAGGGAACTACCTCTCGGCATGTCGGTGGAGTCCTTCAAACTCGTATCAATTCAATTTCATAAGCACAGTGTCACTCCCGAGATGGAGCCAGAAATATAAAATGTATCACAGTTTTGTTGCTAAACGCGGAATACTGCAGAGATCGTTTCAGCTGAAACAAGGAAATGAAATCTGCATCAAAGACAAAAGTGGTGACATGATTTATCTAAGTCCGCAAAATATGAACAAACATCAGTAACAACTAACAGTCCCGGGTCGTCTTCAGTATCAATTCTTGCATTAATGAATCATCGACGGGTACACTTCTTTTATCAGAAGCAGTGCAATAGCTACGCAAAATTACGTAGCTTGAAAGTTGGAATTTAACATCTCAAAAAAGCTGTCACTTCTACTCATCAGGCTCGACAGGGGCATGACACAGGATTCTTGAGCAAATCACTTTGAAAATAAAAAGCAGATATGTTGGTTTCTGGATTTTTTGGGTGGTGAAAGTTCCTGTTTGCCACATTTTGAGTGCAAAAAGCAACAATTATAGAGAGCTTGCTCAGAGTTAAGCTCAGATAATAATCTTCTAACCCTCTCGTCGAGTTAAATCAACGAGAAGCAGTAATTTTAAAGCCGCACAGGCGTGCTGACGGCGAAATCACAATCTCCCCCAACGAAAAACTTTCGTTGGGGTTCGCATGGGCAGTTTACCGCAATCTCATGCCAGCAAGTTTTTGCCGGTTATGTAACATTTGAAGGGAACTTTTTACAGCCGCATGAAGGTAGTAACATCCTCTTGGGTCCGCCCCTTGCTTCATGTCAGAAGGTAGTTTCTAAGACGAGCGTGGAAAACGTCGTACGGAGTATACTTTATTCGTTGTACTCGACCGTTCAAAAAGCTAAACTCGTGCATTTAAACAAGAGCTCCTGAATAAAAGTCACTGCCTATAAAGGAGCAGAATAGAAGGGCAACAGGTGGGTTTCTTTTCGGTAGTTTTTCGCGACGGCGATGCCATGAGAGTGGTGCGCATTGGATATCGCGTAGGTCTCCATTTGCCATTGGTCGCCGGGCATGAAATTTGTGTAGGCGATATTCTCACCACCCGGGACCGGGTGGCGAGATTTCCAATGAATGTATTAGTTTCAAGCGTTAGAGAGAATGATGCACCAAGTACGGTGCACGTTAGACTCGACGAGGTTTATCCGTTTGCGAATTGAGGCTTCAATTTTAATTAATGGACTTTTGGAGAAAGCTGCAGATGCCTTGACGGGATTCGGTCCCTTCTCGACCGAATCGGACGGGTTTTTGCCCCCCATTGCGCAACTGCGGCTTTTCGCTACACAGACACTTTCGACTGCCGTATTTCATTCGGATTTCTTCAGGACAGCCTAGTTGCGGTCGTGGGCTTGCAACTTATTTGCATAGATCTCGGCAAAAAATCTTACTAACATTTTGTTACCTTTCACTGGAGACAGTGACGTACCAGTGACGAAGGGACGAATATTTCTGCATAAGAGTCATTGACATCTACCATCAGGGTTTGAAGGATGATGTAACCCTGCAGGATAGAACTGAGATACGTAAACTGTTCACGGGCGTGTACCTTGAAATGAATTATTCACCGAGATTAACATCTATATTGTCGGGGCCTTAGAATGGAAATTATTTCTGGAGATTTTTGCAAGAGGAATTCTTCCATTTGCAAAGCTCCATGGCGTACTGGTTAGCATGATAGCCTCGCAGCTGGGACATTAGGGTTCGAATCCCGGTTCAGGCACGGAATGTTACGTAACCAGGGAGTGCTTCCCTTGGAAAAGGAAGCTTAAACCACACATTCCTCACATTCCTCATCATGCCAGTAGTTGTAAGGCATTGATAACCCAATGGTAAAACGTGTTGGAATTAATAAAGGTTCTTTTTCCCAGATTTCTGTCTGAGACAAATTGATCACGAGAGATTTCACCAAATCGAAAATTTACACTCAACTATAACGAGCTTACTTCACTTTCCACCTTACAGTGCGAAATGCTGAACGCAACCATCAGGTATCACTGCACCCCGTTTCTTTGTCTAATGAACATTCTTCTGACATCTTTTTAGAGAAGCGAACACTTTTCGCAACGAGCAAAAGAAATGCTCACATTCCAGAGGCAAGATTGGAACCTTCTCAGCGTCCTGCAGAAGGCAAATATCGTCTGATTCTAGATTCTTTTCTTCTATCTGGAGGCTGCGATGTTCTTGTAACGCACCAAAAATTCAGGTCCGCTATTTTTCGAGAGCAGGGAAAATGCAACGAGAGGCAGAGAATGTGTGCGAACTCAACACGGGAAAGGTTTTGTACCAAACCTAAAGCCCATGTTACTCGATTGTCATTTGTGTGATGAGATTTCAATCCACAGTAGTGTATTTAACTAAATGATGCAAATGGCTTCCAATTAGAATTGGGCATTTTTCTTTGTATTCGAATTCGTTTTTTTAATTTTCTATGTAAAGTAGACTGTACATACGAGGGCGTCAATTAAATTTAACACACCGCGTTGAATTCAGTAACAGATAAAACTGTAATAATTTGCATTTGAATTTTTTCTATTATTTGTAAGATAATATTTGAAAATTAGGAGGCCTGCGCGCATGTACGTACAGAGTTGGCATGCATACCTTTGATACCTTCGAGATATTTGGGCCTCCACGCCCGGGCCACACTGGGGTGCCGCATGTGCGTACAGAGCTGGCAAATAGGTTAACCTATCCTAGTTTCAAACAGGAAAGAACTGTCGTTTACCGATAGGAATTTCCCTTAACTTTTAATATCTCGAATATTTTTCAAGACTATCGCTGAAGCTTTAATTTGATTTGAATTAATTTCCAATTTTCATCATGCTCACAATTTTCTGATAGAAGTTTACCGTCAAAGAACATACTTTCTTACGTCATTAATTAAAAATGACGCTTTAATTTGAATAAATTTAAGAAGGTTTTACAACACTCGATCTAAATTCTCTGGGAATCGAACCATGACGATAGTTTTTTATTAATGTTAACCATTTACCGTCTGCATTGATTCTGAAATTCACTCTCGAAAGGATGCAACTAGTATTTCGCAAAGAGCTAAATACTGCCTTGTTGAACATACAAGTGCATACATATGCGAATCTGCTGCTAATGTTTTAAATACAAAATTGAATTTATCATGAAAACTGTTTGATTGGTTTGATCTGTTAAGGTCACTGCCCAGTCCCCGAGCGGCAGAACATTCGCACGGTCAATGTAGTCGTAAGTGCCTCCGGACCCTTGAAGTTCGTGCGAAATTCAAATATTTATTGCGAAATTCAAAAGCGGAGAAAATGTTGATCGAACCTATCACGTCCACTGAAAACGTTTCAGGAGGAAGCGCGGTCATCAACCTTGTAAAAAAGCAAATTTTTATTGCCATAGCACAAGGTGAATTATGTATTTTTCAAAATGTAGGTTCACGTAGCGTTGATAAAAAGTTCCTCCTTCAAAAATCCGTACAGGACGGAAATGAATTCTTTTATTTATGATAAGTTTTCTCGAAAACTTGTTTCACTCACGTGAAAATGGGAAGCCACAATTCGATAAGAAATTTGTAAGTCACATTCTGCACAGTTACAGACAGGAATTTTGAAATCGTCATCGGAAAATATAACAAACATTGTTATGCTGAACGTGCATACCGGCGACTAGCGAATGCGAAAAAAAGATGCAATAGGATTCAGCGTAAATGTTTTTTTCACGATACTCAGCTACTCAGACGTAAATGTTGCTTGACTTCATACCAATATATACGCCCTTGTGCTCTGCCCTTACCCCGTTTTAAAATAGTAAATGAACACAGAAACGAGAAAAAATGCGTCTTTATGGTTAAATGAGATTTTCAGTTACCAATATTTCGAGCGAGCTCACTGTCGGAAAGTATTGGAATTTAAACGATTTTAAATCCTCGGCTGCGTTTTCAGGCGGTTAACCGAAGCGGGGAATCCAAGAGCACCACCATAGCTTTTGAATTGACAGTGTATCCTAAGTTTTAAGACTAAGTTCTCTTCTTAAGACATCCTATTTACCTATGAACCAATCACGATACAGAAAAAAAATTTTCACAAAAATTCGCCCACAAAATTGAGCTCGAGCTACCTTTTTGGCATAGCGATTTCAGTATGTGTTTCAGTTTTTTCGTTTCAGTTTTGTTTCAGTTTTTTCGATGAGCTTTACAAAAGTTGACGGGAAATACGCGTGGTTATAACCTCTATACTTACTCTTGACGGAACGTTGAATCGATTAGATGTATCGCTGTGACGTAGCACAACATCATTTATTTCCCTATGTACGTGTACGCACCCGTAGCTTATGCTTGCCAACTCATTAGCAAGTGGCAAAATATGAAACAAAACACAGTTTTCGCGCATGGGAAAACTCAATATTCTTGCATATTACTGACGAAGTCAGATCTTTCGTGTCGTCCCTTGAATTTCGTGAAGAAACCCACATTTGTGACTAAGAAATTCAGGAGGCCGTTTAAGTCGATATGTATTAGAAATCTGAATCTCGTTTCTTCATCGATTTTCTTAGACAATTTGGTATTTGTATGAATTTACGGTGTCCGGTATATTTCTGCCCGCAAGTTACTCGCCCTTTACAAGATACTTCTCAGTGGATATCATTCCGTTATCCACATTTACATATAAATCATTGGGGTAAATAAAATAGTAAATACTTTACAAGTAAATCAAATCATCTTAATCACCGCGTTGTCCACATTTCCATGTAATTTTCATGGAAGGAACATCTCGCACAACGGTGTCGAGTCCAATAACAAAGCCTGTGAAACTCTTCGTAATTTGGAAATGAATCGAACACAGCCCATACTAGTAAAATGCAAAATAAATATTGCTTTCCTGCAAGACAACGCGTCCCCACACATCACTCGTTTTTCATATAAAAACTTTTTGAGCTTTTGGTGTTAACAAATTCCTAATTCCCAATATTCTCCTGAACTGTCTCGTACACATTAGCAGTTTTTATTTCCTTCGAAAGCTCCTTATGTTACAGAATAATGCATAATAAATTAATTTATACCTGGATGTGGAGAACTTTCGTATCAAAAGAGTTTTATAAAAGATGTACATTAAAACTATTCGGTAAGGATAAATTTCAAATACGAGTAGAAATTGTATGTGTGAATAAATATCAGGTGTTTAATACATTTTATTACACCTCTTCATGATTCAAAAACGGTGGAAAATTCTTCGGTCTCCTGACATACTTTCAAAAAAATTAAACAAATGAAAATTGATGCCTCAGTATATCCGAAAAACCATGATCAAGTTTCAATATAGCTATCACCTAACCTATTTTAGATATCACTTAACCTATTTTGAGTGTTCCAACGAGTTATCTCATCAACTTTTTTTGTTATTCTTCTATTTTGTTATCCTAACATAACCTTTTATATTATCCTAACCCATTTTGCTATCTTAACCTATTTTGTTATCCTATAGTTATCATATTGACCTATTTATCCTTTTCGCCTATAATCTCAACCTATTTGAGAGATATGAGTATTGCCTAACCAATTTTGAGGGATTCAACGAGTCCGGCGAAATCAATTTGTGGGTTTCTATGAACTCAAATTATGTTAACAAATTCCCTCCTTCAAATAGTATTAGACGCACAGGAATTCATGTCTATAGATTATTAAAGTGCCTCCCCAAAACTGATGCTACGCACTTCGTTTTCTCTGAACAGATTTGTCAAAAAGAGTTGCGTTGGTGAACCATCCAAGTTCTAAAACAATTTCAAATTTCACATACTTGAAGTAATGCCCTGATCATCCACCCGTGATTTTTAGCTCCAATTCGTTTCTTAATATGAATCAGAAAATTCAGAACAAAATATTTTATGTATTGATCATTTTCAGGCGAAATGAACAATAGTTGTAGAACTTATTCGGCTATACAAGTTGAAGTAGCTATGCTTCAAAATGTATATTGAAATAACATTAAGAAATTCATGTCAGTCATTTTTTAACGGATTTTACACGTACGGGAGTAAATTGTTCAAAATTGTTTGAATTATACTCCTTTGGGAGTAAAGCATTTTGTAAAATATGTCACGTGTTTGTGATGCAACTCTTTAAAAATACGTCTTGGATACCTTGAAGATGTTTGGGCCTTCACGCCCGGGCCACCCTGGGGTGCCGCCGCTTTGAGTGCATGGTGTTCCTTCGCATCTCCACGAGCTGTTGAATGAGACCGTTTTCCTCTACCGTTTGATGGTCGTGAAGCAAGGGAGGTACACATCGTAGATGTGTTTTCTAATGAAAAATAGTTATGGTCTCATTCTTTATCTTGAGGTCAATGTGTAATGTCATTGAAACTATTGTTCGCTACAAGAAAAGTTCTACCAACAAAATTATGCATTTTGAAAGGACATACATATGTGAACAATGGGTATCGTGTTCTATTTTACTAAGTTATACAAAAGCCAGGTCAATAAAAAAACCTTTCATTTAAATTTTTCAATCCACAAACGAAATACAAAAAAATCCTTGCATCCCTGGCTGCTTTCCGTGTCTGATCAAAGAATGTAGTCGTATAGAAATATCGTCGGGAATCATTTTATTACTTATTCAAAAGATAGTGAAAATGTGCGTATCCTTTGGACTGTAAGGAGCTACCTTTTATCCTGAGCGTTGTGTTTGTGATAACTACGAATTTTTTTCAGTATTATGGCTAGGACTGGGGTGGATTGTCATGCTACAGGATATCTGGTCCAATCTTCAGGTGGATTCCTGACGTTCATTCATGCTCCCATCTCGAATGTACAGGGTGTGTGCTAAATAATTATTGCCAATATAAAAACGCTGCAGTTTTTGGGCCATTATTGCTTGTAGAACAAAATAGATTTTATTGTAATTTGCAATTTCTGAAATTTAATTTTAATTCCAAAATGATTACTAAAGATAATGTAATTCAACATTATTAGGCCACCACTTATCATGTTTTTATATTCTGATTGAAAAAATTACCTCCGATCCTTTTTCTGAGTTCTTGATGTCATCGCATTTCATGCACTTTCAAATGAAGGTCTTTTCTGAGAATGAAATGAATAGTATTTTTTTTTCCTGAGTCACAGTAGACAATTTCTTTCCTCGCTAATTTTGCTTCACCATCGTAAATTAAAATCATGCCCGTGTTAATATTCGCTTCTGGCCGTTTTTTGAATGGCTGGAATTTATTTTACTTAAATTATTTACAACGACGTGGACACTCCAATTTTTGGACGGCCTGAATTTATTTTACTTAAATTATGTACAATGCCGTGGACACTCCAATTTTTGGATGGCCTGAATTTATTTTACTTAAATTATTTACAATGCCGTGGACATTCCAATTAGCGTAATTGAGATGAAGTGTTCGCTTAGGTAATCGTATTCCATATCTTCCTTGAAATCGACGAATTCTTTTTATTACGAATCCGTGTTTAATCATTTCTTCCACGACAAACTAAATTGAAGTTCTGCAGATGCGTCAATAGATTCATTACAATCGTACGTAGGATACCAAATAAAAATTTAATTTTACTCTTTCCAATAGACCTAATTACAGCCTTCTGGCACTCGTGCCTTACACACTACACCGTTTTTAAATCAGCTACGTGTTTAGTGGACGCACTGAGTAAGAGTGAGCTAGACATGAACTTCAATTGGAATATAATATGAGTAAATATCTCCAAGTAATCTGAATAGATCAGGAATCGAATTACAGCCAAATGCATCCCGAACATTCTGTATCCGTACAGCACAACGCGGTAAATTTCATCTAAAAAATTGAAGTTTTTACCCCACGAAGTTCAGTTTTCATGGACCCAGGTGTTCTGAGTATATGACTGCTAGCTTGAGAGAAATGATTAAGGTCGGCGTTAAAGCGAAATGAAAAATTTCACACACTTTCTTGAAAATAATCTACTCGAAAGCATTTGATCCACGCGTTTCGCAAGCCTTGATTTGCGTCTCAGCACTGCAACAAGTGACCAAAAATATTATACACGAGTGCAAACTGAAAAAAGGCTGGACAATATTCATTATCATCTTGATCAGTTCGAACATTAAAGAAATTCGTTGAAAATTATTTCTATTGTTACGATTTGTTAGTCCGCGGAGCGTTCGTCCGGTGAATATAATGTTTGAGAACCGTTGAGCAAGTTTATTTGCATTGGTTTCAACTTCTCGAAATAACAGGTAGTGAACAACGACAATTTCAGATCGAGGTTAATCGGGACCGGGGAAGTTCCTTTCTCTACAAGATCTTGTAAGCCAATAAACTTCAATATTGCAGCAGTCCTTGAACTGAATTATATGGCTTCAGAGTTCTGCAAGGCAGAAGGCGAATCAGGTTCGCTCTCTCTTCATTTCTTTTGACGGCGAACCCAATACTGTCAACAAGTCATCTTCGTGCTCGGGCGTTACCTCGAGCTTCGTCTCTCACATCAGGTATTGTATTCCATTAGCCAAGGCGCTCTTGCTCAATTTTTGCCCAAGGAGAAATATAAGCCAACGCGTCTTCCATTGATCTCCGTCATTGGTTCGGTGTCGCTGCAATAAATTTCCCAAGTGACATTTAGCACAACGTGTGAGCTGTCATCAGAGGTTTGCGCAGTTCCATCGTTGAGGCGACGCGGTCCAATTCTGTGCACAAGACATCGGGGCTGACAAATGCCCAGCCAATTATCCTTACAATGACCTCGAATTCAAATGATAAAACTCAAATAAGACTTTTAGGTAAACAATGTAAATCCATGAAAATGAAGTTCAGCAATGGCTTGAATCAGGCCACACCGTGCATGCATTCAAATAATACCTTAATTGAAATAGTAGATATTGTAACTGAGTTTATGAGACTGTTAATTTATATTTTAACTTTAATCCACTTTCTGCTCTCAACTTAGAGTCGCATCGATAAAAATACATTTTTGCCCAGTACGGATATAATTTTTAACATCTTCGTGTAGGTCAAGAAACTTAAGCAACCGCTTTCAACTTATAAGATGTTGAAACATCAACGTGTTCTTGATGTCTTACGGAAATATCAAACTCAGAGTGGGTGAATGACTGGCAAGACTAGAAATTTCAGAAGTAAAAAATTTAAAAACCTTTTTCCTCGTCGATTTGTTCAGTACATGATTAAAAAGTATCAGCAAACCTACACATGGTGGTTAAGCTATCATGCAGCAGTAAAAATATTTTACTGGATAAATAGCCATTCCTTCATTCATGACTCAACGCCATATTTGACTATATATTTGATATCATATTTGATATTATATTTGATATTATATGTTTGAGAACGGATTTCCGATTGGCCTTCGCACGTGCACGGTGCGATCTGTTGTATTTATGTGCATTAGCTCAACGAATGAACATGAACATGTACTTTACGCGCAACAATTTACTTGAGGAAAGTTTGGTTGGGAATTTTAGAGATTATGAAATCCATATGTGACCCTGAACTCAACTCGGTCATCAAAACGAATTCGTTCCAGTGTCAATTCGCTCTTTTTATCATCTATCAGGGCTTACCAATACGTAATTGAGCAGCATTTTGTTCGAATATATAAGTATAAAATACCAGAATATAGAATAATTTGAATCACAGTACACAGTTTATGTTTTCTCATGAGCTGAAATGTAATTATTTAGTAGTAATTGTTGTTAGATGGACGTTTTGTAAATTATTATTTTTCTATACCAGGCAAGCTGTGCTAACTATAAATGCATAGTGATACTCCCTTCACAAAGTCTATTCAACAGACGTTGAAATATTTTTCGAAATGAAAAATATACACAGTATTGATGGTATTTGATGCTTCTCTTCTTAAAATTCCGCAAGAATCACTTTTTGTAAAATTCGAATGATTTGTGCTTGAATTGAGGATTGTTAATGACAACAAATCAGTGTCGTTTCATTGATATGGGATGCGTAAACATGAATTTTTCAATAACTCTTCCACTCTTTCAACTATGAGAATAGATAAACAGAAAAAATTAGACAATTTGAACAGAAAATGCATTTTTTAATTAATAACTACAAATCAACCCTTCTACTCCAAAGAAGGCTTCCTAGAGTAATAACCTTTGCAAAAAATTTTAAAGAACGTAAACTCAACACGTAAAAAGTTTGAAATCCAACATTGAGGTTTAATGATCATGACTCTTGAGTCACTAAATCTACTCTTGATGGCGTACATATTTCGAGTCGTCCCGAATTTCTAAATATATTTTACCGGCTCTTGTCAATTAAGGCACGAAAAACACTATTGAACCGCATTTGAATTAATCACCTATGACTGTCTACAAAAGGCATCATTTCTGGTCTGTTCTCTAAAAAATACTGATTAATTGCACAGCCAAGTGCAACATTACACATTTTTTTAATTATAAACGGGCGTCCCTGTTTAGCTTATTCAAAAGTCCTGTTAATCATTAATCATAAACGGGTGTCCCTGTTTAACTTATTAAAAAGTCCTGTTAATCATTAATCATAAATGGGTGTCCCTGTTTACCTTATTAAAAAGTCCTGTTAATCATTAATCATAAACGGGTGTCCCTGTTTAGCTTATTAAAAAGTTCTATTAATCATTACACATTCGTCGGCGCATCTTATCCTATTCCATCGATTCATCCATTCTGATTTGGTTCATCCATACATATACCTATGTAAACGCCTCTAACAATGTGAAAACCTTTATTTGTTTGCTTGAATGTTGTTAATCTACGCAAGTCATAGCCACGTTTTGACACGACGTGTAGCTACTCTCCTACTTCGTTTTCTCGAATCTTTCTGACTAAACAACATAGAGGGTTGAAACTGACCTGTTAACATAACTTTTCAGTAATGACCTAACTTAACGAGGGAGTCTAGTTATTAATAAAATCAAGAAAGCAATACGTACGATGTATTATCACCGGCGTTACACATTCAAAAGTTACAGGCATGGATTTCTGAACTCTATTTCATTGGATAATTCCAGTTATAAATGTAAGTTCAAGCAACTCCCCTTCAGCGAAGCAAACTAGATCCACCGCAGGTTAGGCGTCCGAAGGGCTTCTGGATTGATGGATATAAGACTGTAGCCTAGCTCCATGAAATGTTCTTAGGCTTTTTGATGAAGCGGACTTTGTCGTGCTGCTTATAAAAGCTCTCGTTGACGGTCAATTTCTTGCAAGCCTTACGATAACAAATAAAATATAAAACCGATTCAAAAGTTGATTGCTTAAAAAACATTTTCCTGTTCTTGTGATGAGTTATATTATCGCATGGAGAAATTACACTTCGATGTGGGTATTAAGCTTTCACACGCTTATCTCCTAAATGTTACCTATTTCAAGCCCAACTTTGTTTCCGAAGTTCAAAGGTACCAAATTCAATGGTTTTGTATGTATGAATGACTTTCATTTAATAACTAATTTTTGTTGGGTCTCACTCGATCATACCATATTTGACTATGTTTTCCTTCTTGAAGAATTCTGAAGTCTACTTCGAAAATTTTCAAGAATATATGCTCATACCTTATGAGTTTTAAGAATACGCCATCCGTGCGATTAATTTTGTGTACTTATCAAAAATGAGCTGGCATTATTACATAAACTCGGATGAAACTGGTGACTCTACGCATTGTCTGGTATGCATTACTACCATCATCAGAAAAATTAAAAACTAGTGGCTTATAATGTGATAGTAAACTCTAATCCTTATGCCAAGAAAGATTCAACGTATACATATATGGATTTTCGTGAAAATGTCGTTACTGAATATGATGAAGTTCGAACAATATTCAGATCGTTATCTTTTCACTTGTAAATTGCGCAGTTCAGATAAATTCATCGACAATACTTCGTACTGAATTAATTTTTTCTCAGTATAATTTACATTAAATATCTGTATGCATGTCTGATGTGGAGCTAGTAGTATTCCTCCCAGCTGGTCGACGCCATCTGCAAGTCTTCTCACGGACTCGTCGGAGCATCAATTAGAGGCAATTAAAAGTTCCCTGATATAAATCCATTTCGAAGTGAGATCAGATGATCCATGTACGTAGACGGTTGAAAACAGATATGTGCTTTTATACATTTCTCGTTCAAGCTACCGTTACCATCGTATCACTTTTTGTGTGTTTAGACTCAGTGAATGATTTACAAGAATGGAAATATCAGGGGTAAAAAAACTAAAAACCGTTTACCTCATCGATTTTATTTAGTACAATGATTAATATGTATTAAGTTCTGCCTATGAACTTCCACACACGTATTGTTTCTTATATTCTCTTAATTGGCAAATGCTTTCTAAAATTCACATTTTTTAATCAAGAAATATTAGCTTCTATGTTATTGAGTGAATACATAATGAGTAAGTAGATCGTGTTCAAATTTCAAAACAGTGAGTATTCCTACAGCTTGCGTGATGACTTACTCCCCAAGCAACGGCTTGCCTCCCGGCAGTCCTGTAAAGAGCTCCTTAGCTCAACCTTGTTACGATAATGTGGGACTCTTACCATCTCAAAGCTTAGTGATAACAAGCCTGGTGGGTGAAATTCGCGATCAAATTGAACAAAGATTGAAATCCAAGCATCGGTGACTAATTAACCATCCTCGAGTCACTAGATCTAGCACTTCCCTCGCAGCAATCTTCTTGGGGAGGCACAGGTTAAATACAGTGTTCCTAAAATGGCTGCACACCAGCGGGACGAATGACGGGAGACCCTCACAACTTCCGTGGTCCCAAAGCTAGAAGTTCTCGTTTCAATCCGACATAGGCAATTTAGAACAAGCATGATAACTTTTGCATAAAAGCGAGGTACAGCGATAAAACCGAAACCTTTCTCCAAATCCTACTATTTAAAGATTTCTTTATCGTTATTTAACTAAATGAACTGTTTTAGTGAAAGTGGAATGTTTGAAATGTCATCGAGGGTTATCGGAAAACAATTTTCAAGTGCTTTAATTTTCGTGCAGAAAGTCGTTTTGTGCTTGTTTTTGGGGTCCCGAATTCGTTCATTTGACCTGCATTCAATTCGAAAATCGAGAGCTTTTTCAAATCGTTCGAACGGAGAATTTTATACTTATCAGTGAAGTACGAGCACGAATCGTTCAAAGCTTTGGTCATTTTGAAAAACGTCGAAAAAACGAAGTTTCCCAGCTCTACTTTCCGTATAGTTGATAAATGTCAAAAATTTGAAAAGCCCTGTATGATCATATGTTATAATGTTCTAAAATTAGTTTACCGTACATACATACAACATGGAACGTTAACTCATCAGTGAGAATTTTTCACTGTTTTCTTCCAAGTTTCATTGTTTCACTTTTTAGCTTCGATTTAAGAACTCAAATATGTCATCATGAAGTGGTGCGACCGGTGAGATTTAAAACCAAATTAATTAAATTGAACAGAACAGAGTTTGATTTGAAAAGTTAGTTTTTAATTTCATTATACACACATGCTGCAGTCATTAAGCCAAATCAAATTCTAGTCAAATATTCTCATTAGCCCAGGCTTTAATGGTTGTGTCATTTCCGTATATTTTTCAAATATACGAGTGACAATGATTTATTTTGTAAATACGAGGTTTTAAATCTCAACTATTTTTTATATCCTGACCCATAGCATGACAATCATAGCCGTTTCAATCTACTTTGCTCTCTCATTGTACCATTTTGACATCGAAGAGAGTGATTTAGTATCACCATATCGACTTTAGAATTAATGTTGCAAAATCGTGCCTACATCAGAACTACATATTTCGTTTAACTTTTGTCCTAGGATACGTATGCAGAAAGTTCATGTTAGTAACTCAAACGCAATACTCGAGCACTTCTGTGCAATCGACTCTTATAGTCGTTACCCAGCTGTAATTTTCCTTAATTTCTATCAAAAATTATCGTGCAGCTCTTTAAATCGATTTCATGAACATGTGTTGATGAGCCGAGGATGGACACAAGTTTATGCAGAATGAGAAAATCTTAATTTAAAGCTGTCATTGAAGATTTACTATGGGGCCCTGATCGTTTAAAATTCGTCTGAAAATATTCGTAAACAAAATTTAACGTCTGCAAATGCCAGCGAGACCTTTCGTCCTATGCAACACCCGTACTTTGAGATTATTTCTCAGAATTTTCTGTCACCATTTCGGCAGCCTGAAAATTATTTTGGGAATGGGTGCGGGGATTTCTGTCTTGAAATGTGTGTTGATGGGAAAATATTTTAACATAGAGCGCTTTTATGGGTGAGAGTTTTCTTCATAGAAGCCACTCTATCACGACTTTTTTAAGTGTCACGTCCACTTCACAGGCCTTGAAAACAAACCGTGAAAATTGTCCCTTGAGCCATCAGCATTGCAAAGCAAGACGCCGGCCGCCTTTGGAATATGACTCCCTCATTAGGAAGGCTCCTAGGATTACCATTGTTTAAAAATAGGTCCTCTTGTGGCTGGCTAGAAGAGAAGGATTGGTTCATCTGTTGAGATTTGAAACCACAGAGCTGGAACGGTGGGAAATCTGCTGAATGCTTCTTCGAAATACAGAGAGTCGCAAAAAAACTACCACAGTTTACATTGATCATTCATTAAAAGGTTGAAAAATGTCTCATGAACAACTTTACCGTATTTATTGCCTAGTTTTATGATATTATAAATGATAGTCAATTATTTTATATCCAACGACAATATTATGATCAGTTACAGTATAACAAGACATAACACGTTTTTTGCCGTACCCTCATTGTAATTTGAGCCAGACTTTCTTTAAAATTTACGTACCGTGATAATAAACAGAGCTTAGGTGTTTTAATTGATTGCAAATGTATATACTTCCGAGGGTCCATGCTTAAATAACGTGAGGCCTTGACACGTAATTCAGTATAGGGTTCTGATTTTCCCTCCTGACATCTAAGGCTGCTTGTTGGTGTTTGAAAATCTAACGCGACGTGCAGAAAATTACAATTTTAAAAACAACCGTTTTTTTACCTCCGTTCACCACCTACCAACGAAATAATTTGGAACATAAGGCAGCATTAACCATTGTGAGAAACACTAACGACTAGCTTGAATCAAATATATATATATATACATATGGAATAAGACTACATTCAGCTTCGACGCTTTGAGTGTGGGGTGTGTGCCCTATTGTTAGTAAATGAATAAATGAGGAGGTAAAAAAGTCGAATAAAGAGGCATTATATTCATGACGTTTCGGGTCTTGATCATTAGCTAAGAGGGAAAAACCTGGAATAAGAGATACATCGTACACAATGAGTGAAATTTTTTATAGCTCAGGAGATTTAAAATGCAAAACAATTCGAATTAACACTAAACATTGCCATGATTCTAGATGACAACTTGACTGAATGTTAAATGGTTTCAATTTTAAAAGGAATACATATTTTAAAATTCTAAAATTTACTACATTGGATGTACACCTAACTATTGCAAAGTGAATAGAATCTGTTGTCGTATCACAAGATGGTTCTGCACAGCTGAGTGTGGTGGAATGGTTAAACAGGAACCAGTCCTAATGTAGACCCCTACATGCTCAGCGACTCTTTATTTTAGCCTACTTATGGTCGTGCCCTCGTAGCCTGATGCTCAACGAGCACAACAGTAATTTTATTACAGAGAGGACTGCACCCCAGGGTACAGTTTATCATCATAGCTGAAATGAAATTCAAAATCTAAATTATTTACAGGTACTGCGAGGAATTGAATAGTAGTGTATCAGTTTGCAAATAGCTTCAATAAACGCGTCCGTAGTTTCTCAGAAAATGTTCAAAAGTAAGGAAATGTGACTTATATGCAACCATTATCGAAAGTTCTAGAACATGGAGTAGTGAAAGTAATTTATAGTTCAGAAATTTACGTTCTTGATTTTCAAACATGAATGAGCAGCAGCTGTTTTGCCGAACGTATTCTTTAAGAAACAGCATTTCATCTATGAAAATGATAATTGGAACATATTCTATAGGCACGGGACAAAAAGGTTTTAATACCATTCAATTTGAAATGGAATGTGCAGTGACTGAAAACTAACATTGAAATTAATTTTTTTTTTCAGAACATAGATATTGTAGATGGAATACTTCTTGTCAGCAGTTCTAGTAACACTGCAGTCTAAAAATGATAATCATTGCTTCCTTCAAACTCCATAACGAGAGTTATGCTAGGGTATGTGATGATTTAGATAATCATAAAATAACTGAGCGTGCAATTTTTAACGAAAAAGCATGTGGGTCATCACCAATGGCACGGTAAAAAATTGCTCGAAATTTTGGAGGGCAATTCTCAAACCAATTAGGTACATTTATGAAATTATATTGAAAAATATGTACAGAAATAGGCGCTAAAGTACACCCCATACCTAGTCCTATTTGCGTATAAAAGGTTCCATGAAACGCTAAAAACAAATTCATAACGAATATTTCGAACAAACCATAAAATGAACGTGAAAAACCTATTACTGAAGAAGTTGAACAACACAAGAGATTTTTCAGAAAGTTATTAATGGTTTCATTCAGAGGCTATATTAGTCAAAAGGTTTCTTATACCGAATGAAGCCATGAAAGATATAGAGGCCTGGTACAGGGCTGTCCTGTCAAAGCCCGTTCCCAATATTTGTCTGGCTTCTGATGAAAAACCTTATTGATTTAATTTTTTGCTGATGCGTATGAAATAATTGACATGATATTTTTCACTGTCCCACATCTCATGTTCTTAATATGAAGGAAAAATTTAATTTTTTGTTTACCGCATTTGATTGTGTTGTTTCCCAGAATGTATTTTTCACGTAGAACTCATGAATACTGACGCAAGAATTTTTCTAGCCTAAAATTTCAGAGTTGACTGAGTCTCTAAAAAGTTCCAATTGGTAAAAAAATTAAATTTTTCGTGTACCGTATTTGTTTGTGTTGCTTTTCAGAATGTAGTTTTCATGTAGAACTCATAAATACTGACGGAAAAATTGTTCTGCTCTAAAATTTCAGAGTTGACTGAGTCTCCAATGAGTTCCAATTGGCAGAACTACAATGACTTCGTCCGATCGTTTCCGCTGCGGATCGCTGGGCCGACATTTCAAAGGCGGCCAGAATCATATGGCTGATCATCCATGGCGGTGCATTCTCTTGATTCACTAGTTTTTGTGTTGGTATAACGCTTACTTCATATCTGTTTCTTTTACCTTATGATATAAATTCTCGGCTCTCAAATAAATTTTGCTAAGGACAATGTCATTGCAAAAATCATTTTATCGCTGATCTGAAACAGAATTTCAACTACACTATAGTACATGCTAAGCCATTTTATCGTTCTATCCATGTATTATATGGATAACTGAAAAATGTCGGTTGTATACCCCAGCCAATACCATTTAGCTCAAAATTCAAAACTCAAAATTTGAACCAGGGCTTGGAGACAAAGCCTCAACACGCAGATCATAAACAGGTGGACGAGAGCAAGTTCAACATTCGTTGTGGACTCGCCCATCAGAAGTGTCCCGTCTTTAAAACACGCAGAGAACAAATCAACAGTATTGGTTTCTCTTTGAGACTCCTGTTGCAGTGAATAAAAACAACTAACCTACGCCAGGTTTAGGTTATACTGGTGAACGTGAAAATTTCAAGTTGAAACCAGCGTTGAAAAAGATTTCAGCTGCCTAAATGTTTTACTACAATAAAAAAATGACAGATCTATTCGAGAAACTCACTTCAATTGCACTAGATCATTTAAAAGTGAGAGTACTGTCATAATTTTTTTTAAACTCACTATAGTGGCTGCCAGAAAGCTGGGGCGAAACCCGATTATCATCATGATCTAGAAGTATTTGATAATGAAGTATCTAAATACAAGATACACCGCATAATTTGAAATGACATTATCACAAGAAAGAGATTTGATCTCTCCTGCCATAGCGGTACCCTTTTTATACAGCTCATTGTAAACTAATTCGTACCTTAAAGAATGAAATTTATTTCTGACCCGCATCTACTGTACAATAGGTACATGCACACAAATTCACACACACGTCGAACCTTGTGGTAGCAACGAGAAGACTTCGATACACAGCTGCGATCTAGTTTCCTATTTCTGGTACGTATCCCTATTAAAAGTCAGCGGTGCGCAGAAGTGGGTAGATCAAACCCAGTTTTTATCCGGTTTGCGATTGCACTGATCTTTTACCGTCGGGCCCTCACCTTAGCCTTGTAATATTGACGGCCTAAATCTGCCCTCGCGCAAGGCCAGCGAACCCAGTCCAGGGAGGTGCCCTCGATAGTTTTTGCGACCCCACAACGGAAAGTGGCAGTTTCTGTGAGAAACTTTGGACGCTAGGGGGCAATCCCTCCAGGTCCTCGACCTTGAATGCTAGTGTGCTCAAGATGTTTTGAATATCTCACAGGTTCTTGTATTTAACAACCTGTTTAGGTTTTAAGTGCTAGTAACCCTATTCTACCACAACTTCTACTTCTGTTTGGATTTTACTAGACGTGACCACCCCTTGATGTTCGAAAGGTTCGAGTTTAATTTTTTTCATTGTCGCTTTATTTACTTGGACTCGGAGCTTTCAGTATTGGGATTCCCAGATTTTCGTAGACACCTTCGAACTTATTAGGTAGACGTGCTTCCTCAGGTACAATACATATTCAATCGATGAAAGTTTCCGACGTTTCCAAGAACAAAGCTTGGCAATATCTATTCTTTGGTTTGTTATGTTGGTGCATACGTCAGCTCCGTTATGTATTTGTGAGCGGAATGGTCAGGTTATGAACGTAGAGCACGGTCAGCTGCAGTATTATATCCCAGGGCTTAGGATCTCTTATTTTCTTCCAGCATAATTTCTCAATTTTCACTTTCATTGATTTTGTGTCCTTCGAGGTCAGTGGTTCTGAATAAGACTTGCCGAGCCAGTTTTTTTCCAAAGACCAAGACGTACGCTGAATGCCTCTCACAACTTAAATCCTCTTTCTATTTCTGATTCTCAAGCTTAACCCTGGGAAGATAGAATTCCCTATACGGCTACGGTACGGGGAAAAGAGGTACGTTTTTGTGCAAGCAGTAAACTTTTCTTTTAGAACTGCTGCTAAGCGCAAGAAAAATATCTTGATATTTAGAGTTCACTGTTAAATTCTAAACATTCCCTGGTCACTCAAATGTCTCTTTGCGCCTGAAGTCATCACCTCTTTACGTCATCACCTCTTCACGACTCACGCGATGGCGATGGCAATTTGATGGCGATACTGCACTACGTGTTCGTTCTTGCCGTGGGGTGCAGATGGTGTTGAAATATTCAAAGCGGGCGAGTTTCAGTTCAACGCCTATGTACTAACCTTCATAAAAATGAGCTCTTGGAATATACCAGTGTGCAGAAACCTCAATTCAGTAATGCTGGAAAACTTTGCTTACAAAGCAACTTCAATGGAAGTGACTTCAATAAAACAACTTCATTTTTATTGAACACGCAGTTCATATCCATTAATTTTTTTATTATTGCTTTCGTCCGCAACTTGTGGGCTCCCATGCTTCTTGCACGGTTGTGAAGCAGTGCCCACCTTTGGACCCAAAATCACAAGTTTTTTAAAGGGAGATAGAAAGTCTCAAGGTTGTGAACACCTCGTGGCAACGAAAACAGTTACTAAAGTAACGAAAAAAATGTGAGCCCTACTCTCGGTCTTGCACTTATTTCGCACAGTTATGTGTGTTGTGCTATATCATTCCTAGAATTAATTGAACCAATCGATACTCATTCGAGATTTGAGCTTTTTTAGTATTTTCCTAATAGTTATCTGTAATCGTAATTATTTCTAAACAAACTGTTAGTTATAATCGTTTAAACTTTGATGACACGTTACGGTACTTGATCTGCAAGTTCTCAGTAGCAAGAACGAGTGCCACACGGAGTCACGCATGGTTGATTGTAAACGGTAGTGAAATTCATCATTCATTTCACTAGAATTGAGCATGGCTGTTCAATTATATTATCAGTGCATGGAACCCAGATGCAAAAACCAAAACGCCGCCCGTTACTGGGCGGGAATGACGAGCATGGTAGGATTCCACAGACCAGCAAAGGCAAAAAGCTCCGGCTCCGTGCTCTTGACCGGCATTTGTGAGTTTTTTATTTCCACATGATTTAAATGCCCCACGGGTCTTCTGTCTGAGGTCACGTCTTACCTGAAAGCTACGTAACCCATGAAATTTTCAACGAGATGACCGCAATAACTGTGAAACTCTTTGGAAGCACCGCTCTGAGAAATTGTATATTAAACTGAGAGTATGAAGATCTAACCCAATCTGAGGGTAATTAGCTAGAGGGAGTGCAAAATAAAGTGGAAATAATATACTAGGTCGTGATGTGGGTTAGATCTTCATGGGTCTTCTATTAGGTAAGCTCATAAAATTGGATTGTTTTAGCAAGTACTTGGTGATAAATTCGTTTATTGTGCTCATGTGAAACGAATCTTTTTAGCGAGTTTTGCAGAGGCCATCATGTGTCTCCTAGCACGATTAACGTGCACAATTTTAAGTCTCATGTTCTGTTGTGACTGGAAATACGAGTATATTAGCAGCTTTGTTCTTAGTGGTGTATATGCGACCTACCCACGAAACACTGCTTAATCAACCCACAAACGCGACCATCCTTGTTACGGAGCTTGATGATAAGATTTTTCGAAAATTTGTGTAATAAAACAGAGTCTTTGGATTTTTCATTTTCAGTTGCAACGAAATTGGTGCAGGGCCTCAACTACCGGCAACAAATTCTAAAGGGGATTTTTAATGACGGTGTCAAATGATTTCTCCCATATAAGGATACAATGATATCAAATAAAACAAGAATGACTCAAAATTTCGAAAATCCATTTGACACCGTAGGAGTTGTTGAAGATTCGTTTTGGTTCCGTTATTAAAAAATCCCTCTGAAGTTGTGGACATGCGGATGCCAAATTCTCACATGAGCGAGTTTTTGCCCCGGCAACCTGCAAACCAGAAGTGCATCGTTCAGACTCAACAAATTATGTAGCTCTGCACAGTTTTCTCGTCACTGACACAAGTCTTATAATTTTAATTTTTTCAGCCCGATTATCGAAGCCTGATGGTGTCGATTACTTCGTTTTAAAGGTATGTTCACAGTTTACATTTATGAAGAGTTCAAGTATAACAAAGTTCATCAGCGGTTCACAATTTACGGTATGAATTCTCTCCAAGATCATACTTTGCACTCCTGATTATTTTCCAATCTCTCTTAAATCCTTCGTAAGTCTCGCAGAGGACCTGAACCCTACGCTGGTTGCAGGAGGGCTGACCTTATAGCACAACTGAGACCACTTTCTCGGCCGTTAATAAAAACCTTCTGTTTCAGTAAAAGCCTCCAGCTAGAGTCAATAATGCTAAAAAATCGTGGTAAACGAACGGTGTCAGTGCATTTTTTCTATGAACGTAAACTTCTTACGAACCAACGTCGTTTTCATCAGTGGCAGCCAACAACTGTCAAGGTCTCCCAAGTCGTCCGAAGTATATAAAGGCATCCAGCGAGTGGGTCCCACATACACTTTCTGAACTGCAGTTTCGGTCAAACCTTCCACTCTTCATCATCATGAAGCTTGTAAGTAACTTGTACCTCCCAACCTTACAACAACCTCCTTCTCTTCATCATCATGAATCTTGAATGTAACTTGCATTTTTCAATCTTGGAATCTAATCATCATGAAGCTATCGAACCTTATAACAAAACCCAAATATATTGAATATTTCGGTCCGATGCAGGCGCCATCAGTATCATGAGAGTTTAAAATTTGTTACGGCGTAAACGCTCCCAAGAATTCTCTGCAACAAATGCGTTCATTACTACAGTGCTTAAAAATGATGAGCTCTACGGAAACATTGATGCAGTTCACGTTTAGGTGATTGTCTTTCTGTTGTGGTATCTTTCATTATTCAAAAAGGCTCAAAATAAGTGAAGTTTACTTTTCATTTGTGAGATATCAGTTGTTGCTTTCGTTTGTTTTAACGTTTGCTGTAACAGTACTCTAAAATATAACTATACTAAATCTTTTCTATACCTTTCGAACTTGAATAGAGCTAACTCTCTGTAGTGCCTCGAATTTAGAATTAAGTCATGCAATTCCTTCCCGAAACCACATCAGCGTTGGTGTCATCTTATTTTGATTTATAGCATTTCTTAGAACCCCACTGCCTCAGCGTAAATGAAAATATAATTAATGAGTGCCCTGCTGCCCTAACTCTAGCCGGTCGAATGCACTTACATGTTCGGTTGCTGTTTTCTTAGGGCGTACCATGCAGAAGTTTTCCTGTTCCATTACTGAAGGTGTGTTTATTTTCAAATTCTGACGCGACTGTTACACCCACGAGATTTAAATAACGTTGCAGTAACGAATGAATAATCCATTTTTCAAAAGGAAGTTCAAATCACTCGTAAAAGTTCATATTTTTGGAGCAGATGCAGGCGTCTGTTTCAATTAAACTAAATTTGTGTTGTCAAATTTAAGGAATAGATTAAATCGTGATGAGATTAATAAAAAAATGATAAATGTTAACTCAATGAAATCAAATGGGAGCAATGCACAATCTTCTATAAGAGATCTCTTCTAGGTTGTATCCTTGGGTGCCTGAACCTGGCTCGGGCCTTTCTGCCTAGTCCACACTGGTGTGCCAGCGTCGTATTGAAAGTGCAATAGAGACTACGTCGGCAGTTACTCAACATTGTAACTATAGTTAGATAGAACTAACTGTCAAATTGGTTTGCTTTGTTGATAACCATTACATTAGGTACATCTTTTTGGCGTAGTTAATAGTTTAGAATTGGATATTTGTATATAAGAAATTTGAATAACATGTAACTAAGACGCTTCGAGTTTAGGATTGTTCTTCAGACGTTTATGGAATGATAAATCAATGAAATTTTAGAGCGTTCCCACAGATTAATCGACGATTATCTTAGTCTCAAAAAGTCTAAGTTTACGTACCTTGTTGCAGAGCGAAGTAGAGTTCCTCTTGCAGTTCATAGAATCAAAAATCTTTCATTCAGTATTAACTAAGGACTATCTTTATAAATACTTTAAAAGAAAATTACAAAGTAAAGACTGGAGTGCTCTTTGAATTCATCCCACCTTCATTTTTTCAAAGCATTTCCATGATATTTTCACGATATACACAATTACAATAGGACCTGCGAGCTATGTACACTTTGCGTTATAGGACACAAAGTTACTATAAGAATGACTACTAATATAATATTTGCATTACAGAGCACGATCACCAGCGGAATTACAATAAGTGTACTGCAATATTTTATTAGAGTACTCAGTCACAATTAGTATCAAAACCTATGTGCTTCTTGGGTGACAGCACACAATCACACCATGAATTCCATTAAATTTACTCTGTTGATATTTTGCTTACGTCACTATAAGTATCATAATTAATATATTACGACACAGTATTACAAACCATAGTATCCATAAGTACCTTAATTGATACACTGTAACATGTTATTTCTAATCTTTTCGTAACCGTGCATTTAGTTATGGCGTATTTTACTACAGTGCATTTTATTACTTTACCTTTCGGTACAGCACATCTCATTACAGTACACTTTACAACAGTATTTTTTGTTACAGTACACTTTACTACAGCGCCTTTTGTTACAGTACACTTTACTACAGCGTCTTTTGTTAGAGTACACTTTACTACAGCGT
>VOMN01079162.1:0-20012 GCA_014899125.1 Orchestia grillus
ATAAATTTTTGGTACGTTTCAATATGTTTGCATATCATATTCTCCAAGATAGGTTTATCAAAAAGCCACTTTCTCCGACTTTTGAGCTAGACTAATACACGTAGTTGTTTTTTTGTTTCCAACCATGGGTAGCAACTGCTCATTTTCGGGCCATAAACTAAAAATAACCAAAAAATTAGACATTTCTACATAATTCTAAGTACTTAAATTTCTTATTAGGCGTCTATAGACATTTGTGCTTTGTCGCTTGTATCTTGTGACGTAGTGTGACTCGCTTGTATCGTGTGACGTAGTGTGACTCGCTGGTATCTTGTGACGTAGTGTGACTCGCTGGTATCTTGTGACGTAGAGTGACTCGCTTGTATCTTGTGACGTAGTGTGACTCCCTGGTATCGTGTGACGTAGTGTGACTCGCTGGTATCTTGTGACGTAGTGTGACTTGCTGGTATCGTGTGACGTAGAGTGACTCGCCTGACATACTCCAGGGCGCCACAACGGTGGGAGGCGGAACACAGGACTTCGCTACTGCCGCCGCCTCACCCCTCAGGCGCTGTACCTCCTGCCTGGCAGGTACGGAGCCTCTCACTGGAGCTCGTGGGAGAGCATGGAATATTGCATCCACTTTCGTAACTCTCCTTACTTCAAAAAATGAGGAGACATGTAACTTTATTCCCTGAATGTATTGAATATAGCACATGGATCATTCAAGGATCTTCAATTAACGAAGTTCTACTTGACGGAAATTCTTTTGATTTCGTACATAGTTGCGAATTTGTGCTCTGCTTCGCCATATCGCTGTCTCATGTCGCCCCACATTGCGTGTTGACTCATAGCTAATACTCGCTTTTCATGAATTACGGCGCGCTATTATATTTCATACATTTTTCAAACTATGATTCAGCATTTATGTCCAGTCTATCATTTCATAGCAAATTTCGAGCCATAATCCGCCAATTTTTGCCGAGGCTGTTCCCTTCAAACGGAACATTATTCACTGAGAAGCGCCCTGCAGCCGCGCCGGCCTGCACCACCCTTGCTTCCCCTTTAGCTGACGGTCGACATTAATAATTCGATTACTGGCGCAAGATTGCCGCGTAAGGCGCTTACTTCGTTAGGCCCAAGCCGGAGTGCGCGGCACGACGACGCGCTCGACAAGCGTACAGCGAGTCCACGAAACGTCCGCTCGGAGCGACGGAGCACGGCGCGAGGGAAGGCTGCTGCCGAGCAGGGAAGCCTTCTGAAAAATTACAAGGCTTGGAAGTCCGTGTACTCAAAACATGGAAGAAACGAGCGAAAGGATTTTGAATTATCGTTTGTACGAGTGAATTTTTCAGGTCATTGCGATGCGTAATGAAATTCATATAAATGCGATCATGTACTAATCTATAACTACAGAAGGCAAGAGGAAGCCTTTACCGTATCTAGGAATAATAGATTTCATCGTTGAAAAAACAGTCCTAGTTGAGTAAAACTTGCAATCAAAAATTATATTTATACCAGACGAAATTAACTTTTCAACTATAAGAAGCTTTTCCTGCGCAGAAATTGCAATATTATTCACAACCAACAACACGAAAACACCACATGCAAGCACACCCTCTTAAGTTGTCGGCAATACTTTTTCAGAAATTAATGTTTGAAAAGTGCATTGAACGAGTAATCAATGGACTGCTGGCTCCGCCTGTGAAGCTCCTGTGGACTCGCTCCCGCTGGAGCAGCGGCTTCAGCAATGAGAGGTAAATGAGAGCTCGTCTTGGTCTCAGGACGTCCAGAACAGCGCTGCCTTCCGCCTGCACCTCATTTCTCATATAAGGCGATTTTCATCTTGGAAAATCTCCCGACTGAACTTCAGCCGTCTTGGGATCCATTAATGGGTAACTGCTAAAACCAATATTTTATCGAAAACATTTATCAATTCGATTTATAAAAAATGTTAATTGAACACGTTAGAGTATCGTTTGGTCGTATCGCTGTTTTTTCCTCGCGTTAAAGAAACCGTACACGTTTATATTCACATCGCTCCCCACCACTTGCTACTGAATCTTGAACGCAGACCAAAAGTTGCCAGGGGCCCATTTTCTGACGCGGTCTTTGGAGAGCTTCCCTGGCACCCCAGCCACAGGTCACGGGCCTCCCTCACCTGCGTCGTGAGAACATGTTCCCAGGCATGGGAGGGACTCACCACAGTCGCATGACAGGTAGCGTTCTTTGGTCGGACCTTCATACTAATGTAAAAGCTGAACCAGACAAAATGAATGAAAGTATAGATGCTATAACTTTTCACACGCTATAATTTTTCCCAAGGAGTAATGATGCAGGAACCAAAGCACCCATCTTATGTTAGAGTAAGCCTCTTTTGTCGTTAAACTTTCAGCGTTCATACTCCTTTTCTCGAATATTACATCTTGACTAGCATTACCCAACGCCGAGGCCTTGCTCTCGCTGTGTGTTAATGCAGCCTTCAGGGCCAGAGGAGATATTTTTGCGAGCGTTAAACAGCAGCCAATAATGGCGGCGCAGAAGTAGTCGAGGAGCTGCTCATGCGAAGCGAGATTGGCACGCTGTGCATTGGAAATGAGCCCAACTGCCTCGCTTTAAGCCTATTACGGCGATCAGGTCGTGTTCTGAGCGAGGTCGCGTCTTAGGCTCAAATATTCAGAGGTTTAGGCAGGCGCTCGAGACGACGAGTGCGACTTGTGAAGGAGTGAGACGCACGGCTCACAGTGCGCCTCACGTCTGTGTTGGGCCCCGCCAGCTCATGTCGCACTGAGTGCAAACGGCATCACATTCAACTCAAACTCTTAAAGACGGTCGCTGTGCTGTCTAAAGAACTGAATACAATATATTAAAAGCTCAGGCTGCAGCCTTTATTTGAAGAAAGTAAAACTGGAACTCATTTAATTCTTGGCATATTTAGAGATAAACTTTATAGTATCGACTCACAATATTTCAAAATGGGAATTCATAGTTCTACAATGATTTGAGCGTGCAATGCCTCGTCAATTTGCTAGGAACCAATTAAGTGAGCCTTTTATTGATAAAAAAAGCGATTGACTAGCTTCGGTTATTAGAAGTGAAATTAGTTTTTCAGTCCATGCATAGTCCCTCTTGTGCGCAACGTCACATGCCGCCCCGAATGGACGCGGCCGCACAAAATGTTCGTGCGGTCATTTTTTTGGCCGTGACTCTGTTTTGGAAAATAAGAATGAAGCTCGCACGATACTTTGACTTGACTTTGCAAAACGTTACACTGCCGTTTTCTTCATGATCAAACGGTGTACTTTTGTAATCTCGTCACTTGGATCAATGCTTTTGAAACACACCTCGAAATCATGTCAGGTGATGTAAATCTAGGTGCATCATAATTTCATGTGACATACAGTACGTCTAAGTGCATTATAATTTCAGGTGAAGTAAAGCTATGTATATTATAATTTCAGATAAAGTACGTCTTGATGCATCATAATTCAAAGGGAAGTACGTCTAGGTGCATGATAATTTAAGAGCTAGGAATGTCTCAAACGATGTTCAATAAAATCATGTTCGTATGACATGTTTATGTAAAGGAAAGAACTATTCATAACAGAACAAATTTTTATTTTCGCATCAAAAATATTTGTGAATATACGAGTAACAAATGAAAAATGATATAGGTTGAGGACATTAATATGATCCGAATATAGCTTCAGTTTTGTTCTCATCTTACAGATCTCAAAACAATTCTCATTTTGACATGCTTTTTATGATTATTCTACCGATATTTCCAAATGCTTCATAATGGCCAGCCTCCAGGAGAGTCCCATCAGAACAGCCCTCACGAGCAAATTGTAAGGCCTGGCTCAGTGGTCTTCAAAGATCACTTTAAGATACTCGCAATTAAGGGAGCTCGTGGCGCCCCTGATGCAGAGCAGCTATTTAGACGTGCTCGTAAAGACCGCTACAATATCACAGCAAAAGATCTCCTGACGTCTCAGTATTAAGGAGTCTCAGGCGGGATAATTATACATTCAGTTCTGATTGCTGCTCGAGTCTACGGTGTGTGCCGGCCAGGACCTTCTTCTTCTCGAAGCTTAGCAGAGCTGAGGGTCTGAGTGCCCGCTGCAGCAGCCCGCACGCACGCTGTGAATGTCATCTAATATCTAATAATAGCCCAGTGTTGCTTGCTTGGTCCGTCTGTCCGTCTCTCTGTCACAGTATTAAGGATTTAGATAGGAGAAATTTCCCGGGTCTGTATTTCTAACTTATCAGCGAGACTGTCCGATAAATCAGTCTGCATCAGTTATACTGATAATAACAATATTTCATTTTAGATGTACCGTAAATATGAGGGCATCTTACAAAGATTAATATCATTTGTTCCCATTTTTGGTGGGGCGCGTCTACTAGTATTTCAGAAAAAATTACCTTCGTTCTTTTAAACAAGTCTCTTTTTCAACTTTTTAGCTTCACGTGGTAACTTTTGGCACTGAAAAATTCAACAATATCTTTTGTTTTGTAATTTTTTGTACATTATTTTTGTTTCAGCGTGATAATTATTTTACCTTGTAAAACAATAATAATGCAACTAATTAAAAACATTTTTTCCCCTAATGAAATTTCAGCTGCAAAGGTGAACATACACGGCACTCAGCCTGGATACACGGCTTCCAAATGATGGGAATGAGAGGCCTGCAATTCTCGTAGATTGTTTTCAGAACATTAAAATCTCGCCCTCATGCCGTCGCTGCCGAGCCTGAGCAGCTCCTCACAAGGCACCCAGGGCACAGGCAAGCAAGCAGGCAAGGCAGCAGAATGTCCATTAGTCGTGAATTTTTTGGATGAGCTCACTAATTGTACTAAGTCTCATTAGGCAGAACATGAGTGTCGGCTGGAGCAGCCCCCGGGGCTCCCCAGCGGCCCTCTGGCGACCCATGAGCCAGGCACGGCAGGGCCTGTCCATTTCAATGTCTCCCATCGCTCCATTTACTTTTTTGCATCGCCTTAAATGGAGAAAGATAGCTCTGCTAAACTCCTTCCAGAATTTCGTCTGTGAAGACGATGTCTAAAATATTCAGATGGGGATGCTTAGCAAAAGTAAAAGGGTTTCGAAATAAGGCCTAAATTGGCAGGATTTTAATTTGATGCTCATTAAACGAGATTAGATTTTCCTCCACCATTTACTACTGGAATATTTTACAAATTTTGTTGCCTTCCTTTAAGATGCTTTTTGGCTGAGTGTGAATTTGTGATTAAGTGCAGGATAAAGAGTGCGGTGAGTGTTTATTTAAGAATGAAATCTATTGATGTCAAAAAATGCACGGTCAAGACTTGTAACGATATTTCATTGTTAAATGGAAGCATGCACTTTTATTCCTTTTAAAAACATTTTCCCCTTCATTAAGGAACTTATCAGTTGAATAATTTGTTTGTGGCCGAGTCATCATCAGGATGGTCACTGTTCCCCGCCAGCCGACCTTGACGCTAGCGCCGCCGCCTGGCCAAGAGATATCATAAGGAATGTGTTCTCACAGAGCTGGTGTCACTGAAAAGAAATTCAAAGCAAAATTTAATCCTGTCTTGTGGATATATTACACATCTGCTAAAAATTCAACATCCCTGGCAAAGACAAAGCAATGATTCCTTCTGATGGCAACGCTCTTTGGAAAGTCCCTTCAGGTGCAGCAGCCCAAAAATTCAGTCTGTATAAGGTTGGCGGCCGGCTGCTGCCCTGGCGACCCCCGGCACTCCACATGACAGCGTCTGAGGGGACTGTTTGCTTAAACAATTGTGAATGCAAAACCAGGCAGCGATGCACCTTCAAAATATTCTAAATCAGTTGAAATAGCATGCATATAAAGTGACTCATTTGTTGAGTGGAATTTTCCTGAAAGTTCTGCTTCGTAATATAATTTCAAACAAAAATAATGAATATGAATGTATTGACTCAAAATGTCAAAATTCCACTTCAATTTAGGAGTGAGATCAGAGAGGACAGACCAGAGATGGATGAATTAAATGTCACTAAAGGCATTGAGGGACGATACCAAGCATTTAGCTATAAATTTTACTTGAACGAATTATTTTATAAAACTCACCAATCCCGGAACCTTACTTGAGATCAACAGATATTTTTTTGGAAATCCAAGTTTACATCGGCCAGAGAGACTACTTTAGAACCCAAATGCACCTCTTCCATGTCTCAACTGTGCTGCATTAACTTATCTGAGAACTTATAAAATACAACTTCTTACGCAGGTAACGTTTCTGCACAGTTTACTTATAAATATTGTTTTCGGTAAGTACTGCGCCGCTGAAGCCCGCGCTTTCGAGATGTAAGTAGAATTCCCATCATTTGAACAGCATGCCTCCAGTTTTCTGGAGGAACTCTTCATTTCCCAAGCGGCCTGTAATGAAGTCTGACGGCAGACCGGCCGACCTGTGAACCAAATTTGTCTTCATTCCAAGACAATTACTACCAATCCCAGGTCAGCGCAGACCATTCCAGGTCCTTCTCGGCCCAATCAAGTTGTCTTTGTTACTTGAAATTAGGTTTTTCGGCTCGCTTTCCTCGAACTGAGCCTAGGCTTCGTTTTGCATGCCCAAACGCGCACAAAAAAGACCTTCCCTCACTGAGTCATGCGAGAGGCGGTGATGCGCGTCATCTTAGAGTGAGGTTCACAGCTAAAAGTAAATAAAGTATGATGATAGAGCTAATTTTTATTGAATCAGGATCAAGTTGTGTATTCTGTGTTCTTGTGCCTTTGTGTATTCTGTGTTCTATAAAATTAATAATTTGTCGTGAGTATTGTACAACTTAAATAATATATATGTTAAATTCAAATTTATTGCTTAACTTATGTTACATGCTAAGCAAAATTCTTTTAGAATTATACTGAACCATTATAGAGACCTAAGTATTAGACGCGAGGGAACAAAAGTCTCGCGTTCGTAACGGGAGCCTCGTGGCGGCGCAGGAGGCCTTCATGGGGCCGCAATCCTCAGTATTGAAATTTCGACTCCATTTCTAGTGAGGAGCTGCGAGCGTACGATAAATCAGCGTAATGCTCTTCCCGACATTGTATGTTCAGACTATGTAAATGACGTGGAATTTGTGCGTTTGGTAGCAATAGTAAGGGTTACGAGCTGGGAGTCAGGTAGGAATAGCACTGGAGGTCTTCTGTAGAAAGAGCCTCGATAAGGAAAAGAGTGCGAGTTCGAACGGTTCCCTGGGGCACACCTTATAATCAGCGAGGTAAAAAACACAATGAATTTAAGATCCGATAATACACTCGCCTTAGGGTAAAAATCTGAAAAAATAGGGGTGCTTGGGTGTTGGGCGTGTGCAGCTGATTACGGATAACATCACAACAACTTTGAGCATATGCAAACTAGCGCTATCTTCAGCTCTAGGGAAATTTTCCTTGACTTTTGAAATTATGATCGCAATGCGATAGAACTTTAGAGCCCTTGCTGCTCGACGCACGCGCGTCATTGACACAAATTTTCTCTGTTTTGCGAGCCTGACGGAGGGAGCGAGGCTTGCATGCAATGTCACGAGGCGCTGCGGTCTAAACTATCGCACGAGAATGAAGATGAAATGTTACACCTGCTGTCAAATGCTCGAAAATTTCCAAAAAAGCTTTCATAGATAGATTTTTATGAGCATTTTCGTTTTTTCCGAGTTTGCAGTAAATAATTCCATTGAACATTTTACGAGTTGATGTGAATACACAAGTTGACGAACAATTTAAAACTTGGGAGATAAATACAGTTTAACGTTGGTTTTCTATTTGAAACTTTATCGGTCAGTGTCATTGTACTATTCTCGCCTGACTTGTTTGAATGCATAATTCGGAGTCACTTTACTTCTCGGGTAATTTAAAATTAGTTTAAAAGTCATAAGATCGGTCAGAATACGACCCAATCATACGCTCTAGGCCGTGCAAAATTAACTTCAACGTGAAATAAAGTTTTTCGTGAAAAGACAACCTGAAGGGCTCTTATTATTAATTGAGAACGACTATAAACTCGGACAAACGGATTTGCGTATGGGAAAATGAAATAGTAAATCTCAAAAAGTTTAGTTCAACCAAAAATAAGGCACTTTTCGGGTTGAAGCTTGGTTAGAAAAACACACGTCATTTAAACGCCATTCTAACAATTAAGTATAGAAACACAGCAATGTTCAGTAGCAAAATAGCTTATTGATAAAACTTTGTTAAACTGAGTGTTAAAGTTCAAATATCGGGGGCACGAAAACGATTGCTGAAAATTACCAAAGCGATTTTAGTGCTGAAGCAAATAGCGCTGGAAATGTTTCAAACCCTGCAGTGCTGTGCACCGCTGCCATTTGCTAAGGTTGATGTCGACAGGGATGCCTTCAACAAGGATGTTAGGGCGAATGCGAAAAATGGAACATCTGCGAATTACCTGTGCTGTAAAGCGTTTAAGAATTCACTTCTAACATTGGAAAAACGCTACGCATTTTCCACACAATAAAACTAAAGAGAATATCAGCGAAAGACTAGAGACGAGAGATGAAAATATAGTTGAATTTTCCTCATGTTCACCAGTGAGATTCAATTGGAAATTTTAAACATTACGTGGTATCTCAGACAAAGTTGTACGCCAGTGTTTGTGGCAGTGTTTGTGCACACAGCCGCCTTCTGAGATGAAGCTGCTAAGCTCCAGCTCTGAACAGTGATCAAAGTGAACTGACGTGAAGTCAATCTAACAGGCGCACACAAAGAGCTACAGCTGTGAGGGAAATGAAGTAGTTTTAACACAGAATACCCTGATGCATGTCCGATGACTGTACGTATGAAACTTTGAATACAGCACAATTTAGAATGATATTATACGTTAGCATACAACACTACTGCTGGAACAGTAGAGTTGAGCCAACATATGCAAGCTCTTACCGACAAACTCCATCTTTCAATGAGCGTTTAATTTTATAAAAGTGATTAACTTTTTGGCACTAAAACGCTAGCTACTAGAACGTTCACATTATTAGGAAGCGTTGCGCTAGGTAAGAGGGATCAATTTTTCATGTGAGATGGCCCCAAAATCTTCAGATTAAAACCCTATCGAAAATTCCCCAGGACGACCCGGAAAAGGAGAGCAACTCGCCTCAGTGCTTCTTCCACGGACACTGAAAAACTTGAACGGACTGCAGCAACTGTCGATTAACGGACTTAATTGAAAACAGAGTAAGAACAAAAATCTTAATCAGAGATAGTTGGTGTAATTATCTTGCTCCGTAAGATTGTTACTGAAATTTGCTATATAGGAAGTCCAACACATCATGAAATATTTTTTCTTAGTATTCAGTGTATATTCTGAGCTACTTCTCATCTCAGGTGCGAAGTTACGATCTTTTCACTGACAAGTTCCCATTTTTCTGCGATACTATCACTTTTGAAAAAAAGATCTTCATAAGTAATTCACATGAAATTTATACAGCATCTTGAAAACGTTCAGGCAATTCGAAATTCTATGTTTATCATATTTTACGATTACTAAATGCTTGTTATCAGGAAAAGAGGCCTAGTCAGAGTATAGAGTATTTTATTTGTTTTCTAAGGGAAAAGTAATGTGAATAACAGTTTCATTTCATGGAAATACATTAATTCCTTACCACCTTTAAAATTCTTTTTATAGACAATGCGTGCCAATTACGAGACCGGCGGCAAACATTTAAGTTCGTTTATTGTTTGTACAAGCCTGATATTTTTTTAAGCATTACTGAACGCGCTACTCCACACCCTGAGAAGGGATATACAGTACATTTGTACAAACATACATACATGCATTCTGCAACTAAGAATATCATTTGTGACGTACGAGCTCTTTAGGTCCATTAGCCTCTGTATAAAAGTCTGTAAACGGCCCATCATCGCACAGTTCTCCTTTCTAAGTCAGGCTCCCGGGAGCTCGTAGCTAGGATACAGTTGAGGAAAACTTCTGGTGCTCTCGACAAAAGTTGTCCTGCCGGATAGGATTATTTCATCGACTGGCTCGTCAGTGGAAACACAGACGGAGCTCGCTGCTCCCCAATGCTAATGTGGAGGCTGAAAAAATAGGCAAGCATCTAAAGGGGCTTTTGGATTTTTGTTGGGAACTCTCAAATTGAGACAAGTGAGTGGAGTGGCGTGGTATGCTGGCGTAGCATTGATGCATCGGTAAATTAAGGTATTTCTGATATTATACTGTTATTTAATGTTACTGAGCCAATTAACAGCTAATATAATGGCATGTGTTTTAATGTACCACTAAACACAGTGTTAATAAAATATGTTCAATCATTGTCCGGATGACTGTCACAACGAGCTCCTCTCCCGTGGTTGCGAACATGTTTCACTTGCAACTGAACTCACAAAGCAATAACAATAAACGATCATTAGTGCATACGAGTGAGTTCGATTAACATCTAACCATAATGTTTAATTCGTGAACAAATGAAACACAGGAGGCGTGGCATAGTGCACCTATGCGAGCGATCTTACGTGCTCGGTCAAATTCTTTCTTGCCTGCAGAAGCTCTCAGTCACCGCTAGACCGCTCAGGAGTGAGCAAATGCAAGGAGGGCCGGCAGATTTTCGGTTTTGACTGTAGGACAAAAAATCGCTAGTGATCTTTGTTCTAAGGGAGTTACATACGTGGGGAGATGTTCACCAACGCCAACATGTCCTGCGCTAGCTCCAAACGGAGCTCCTTCTGGTGTGTCGTTGATGAACAGTTGTCTGTGCTAGGAGCCTTGGGGGAATGCAGGAGCTGTTATTTTTATCGAACTTCGTAATTAAAATTTTGTCATCTTTTATTAAAATTTACGTTGTAATCAGTGACTTTTATTGTGTGCTGCTAGCTCACAGAATGAAGTAGTTAACTTAATATACAAATGCATATGTATTAAGGAGAAAAATTCTTATTATACCCCATAAAAGTTTCACTTTCCGAAAGCAGAATACGCAAAAGTCAGAAGGAAAAGGTCGACATCCTCCAATGTTGAAGCAGAAGTCAGTAAGAAAACATCAACAGCCTCAAATTTAAAAGCAGAAGTCAGTAAGAAAACATCGACAGCCTCCAATGTAAAAACAGAAGACAATAAGAAAACATCGACAGCCTCAAATTTAAATGCAGAAGTCAGTAAAAAAAGATCGACAGCCTTCAATGTAAAAGCAGAAGCCCAGTATCAAAACCACAGCCTAAATTTAATTTCATCAACTAGCCCCCTTCAGGACTGATTTTTTTCTCAATTCCGGTCGCTTCAAAGCCAAATCGTACAAAGGTTTGCTCTTTCCAGCGCCAGAAATTTTTCCGGGGCCCTTCCCTGGAAGATGACGGGCCCGAACTCTTCGTATCCTTCACTTTGAGCTCAATTTTATTCCAGCGGACAAATCCATCTTTCAGGTGCCCTACAAGTCTCATTTGTGAAGTGAACTCTGCTGTAAATGTGTCTTCTTTTCGTTGCAGCTGGAGTGAAGAATGGGAACTGCAAGGGATCCTTGTACAGCAGGGACAAGATGGGTCACCAACAAGGTTGACATTTCTTGCCGTCACCCCACCAGTAAATGGGGTCACCTTCCTCGTGCTATGTTTGTTGTGCTGTCACGGTTATCAACATTTTGATGCTCCTGATAGAACACCATGATAGTTGTACATAGTATGAATACATTCATGGAAATTGTTTGATATTTTCTTCGATGAGATATGTTTACCATATATGTTTTATGTTCATGATCACGACGAATGCAAAACTTCCAAATTGAGTACCTTAAACACATGAATATATTTGTCTATAAAGAATATTTATTAATTCCAAAACGCTTTACCGTTGGATTTTCAAAGCCTTACAACTACTGGCGTGGTGAGGGATGTGAGGAATGCGTGGTTCCAGCTTTTTTTTCCAAGGGGAGTGTGCCTTGATTACGTGAAATGCCTTGCCTGAGCCGGGATTCGAACCCTGAACATCCCGGTTGCGAGGCCATCACGCTAACCAGTACGCCACGGAACCCACTCAATTCCGTGGCGATGGAATGTTCTCCTCTAGAATGTAAAGCTTAGCTCTATAAAGAGTACAAATTTGAAGGACTAAGTAAATTTATTAGCAAAATAAAAAAGTTCCAGTAATACATTAGAGATCATGTCTAAGAAAACGTGGAAATCTTGCAAAAATATATATATTTGAAGTAATGGACTTTTTTCAAGCAAGAAGATAGTAGAAAATTTGAGATCCAAAGGAGGTAGACGAATGTGCAGGGCTGCCCTGCTGACACTGCTGACGTTGTTGTGGCGACGTCAGTCGTTCGTCAGCTTGCATAATTGACTGGGTGGCATCCCTGCTGACTTCCTGCGAACAATTAGGTTAACGGAGGCCGGGGTGACACTTGGAGGCAGGGACGGGGGTGGAGGTCCGGAGAAGGCGGAGGACAGGCAAGGCGATGAGGGAGACGAGTTCAGATTTAAGGAAGTTGAGTAGAGGGAGCTAGGAAACTCTCAAGGTGCTCGTCTTGAGTCGAAAGGGAGTTAGGCTTAGATATAATAATTGCTGAGAAAATTTAATTCATTTCATGATGGTACGGATGTTAAATGTATTCAAGTTAAATTTCTTTAGTGTCTGACAGAAGTACGAGATTTAAATTAATTCCCACGGGGAGGGAAAATATGAGTAGTTATTATTCAAATACATCACGATATCAAAACAATGTGGCAGCAGCAGATGTACTTAATAGTATTGTGCGCATTTAATTGCTGGGGTATTATGTTTAGCAATAACAGCACTGAATTTCTATAAATGAGACGTTGGAGATATCTGAATGAACGAGTAATGCGTAATGCACGTACAACGGTAGATCAAAAAGTTTCAAATGCTTTTTTTGCAGTTGTGCTGGATCAGAGCGACCAGTAAATTGCAGCTGGTGGCAACAACAGAGAGTGGTCGCCTGCATGATGCCGAACGTGCAGAGGCGGGGATGGAACAATCTGACGTCAGCACTTACCTCTTGCAAGAGCCTGACGCAAGATTGGTTTTTGTATGTACGGATGAAAAAAAACGCTACCTGAGAGAAAAATGCATAGCCCAACAGTGTTGTTTAATTGACTAAATGCATTTGTTCTCTCACTTGCACATTGTAAACTACTGTTTAGACAACCCCTTCTGTTGTGAGTGCGAGAACGGTATTTGGTGCTCTGATCCACAAATGCATTTGGTATCAGGTGAAATTATCGATTTTTCATCAACATTTCTTTCTTGTAGAAGTTGAGGGAGAAGTGAATAGCTCGCTGAAAAGTTATCGACTCAAAATGGGGCACAAACGGACGAATGATATTAGAAATGCCCACCTAACCACAGTAATAAGCTAATGATTCAACAGAGCTTTAAATAATCATACATATTTGAAAAAAAAGTTTGTGTGCTTCAGTATCTTACTGCTGAGTTGAATCGAAGTACCCTGATACATGTTCTCAAAGTAAATGAATTTTTGGTTACTTTTTAACCAGTATACGATCAGATTTTCGAATAAAATCGTCCGGAGAAAATTCCTCAGGCATTTAAAAGAGGCCAGCTTTGCAGTTCGAGGCCTGCTGCGGGGCTGCGATCATTTGTTGGAGTTTAAAATAGATTTTTGGTTCATTTGGATCATTGAAAGAATTTAAAAACATCAGAATTGGCATAAAATTATTTGAACTTCTTATGTTTACCAATTAGAATGGAGCAATAAACTATAACTTTGAAATTCAAGTATCAGAAGTAGAATCTTATCACTGTTATACGAAAACTAAGGCTACTCAAAGTCGTTTTAACGGATGTCAGGTCCAAACTACACCAGAGACAACAAAGGAAAAATGTCAATTTTATATGAGAGCCTTGATTAAATGAAGATTAGAGTACCGCGCCTGACTTTAGCGTTGGTACCATGAGCCGGCGCACGGCCGTCACACCTGGCCGATTTGGTCTCAGAAGTACTCGGAATTGTATGTTGGGAAGAATGTCCCTTATGACATCGGTGTTATACCTTATCATCGAACGTTAGATCGTCAACATCATTTACGAGAAGAAAAAATGACTCGCATTTATAACGAAGCAACCTTAGGTAGCAGTCTTGAGAGTACATAGTTTGCATAGTTTGCGCTCCAGCGCTGACGCGATCCAGCTTCCCTATGTCTGGCATAGCAAGTCTTTCTATGGCTTCTATCGCTGCAAGACTCTCAGCCTTTACTCCGTGCCGAGGGCGTGAGGCAGCGCCAGTTTCTGCGTCGACTGAGTTTTTGCAGGGCGCCTGTACAGAGAAAAGGCAAGGCAGGGTTCTCTCCGGAGACCTGCAAGACAAATGTGGCTCGGTGTGCACGCCTGGTAAAACTAATGTCTACACTAAAACTGGGTTCCCTCCTGTGCTGAGGGGGGGAGGGGGACGGGGCAAGGGGAGTGCAGGGACGAGGGGACACTCCTGGCGCACGCAAAAGAGGCAAATGGATAGTGTTTGCAAATACCTGAGTACTATTACTATGTGAAATTATAAATTAGATTGCGACTTTACTAGTGAGAAGAAGAAAGTCACGCCTGGAACGGAAGACATTGTGAAGGCCCCTCAGCTCACCTTCAATCTCCACACGTCAGATTAGGTTACAGAAATCATATGTCTCTTGAGAACAAGTTGAATTGCTTAGTAAATTATGTCATGGGCTGCTTCCACAAAATAAGCTTTTCAGACACACAGAAATGGGCGCAATGCTTTACATAAGTCGGAGCAAAATATAATACTGGGACCTAATTCAGCCCAGCCAGGCCGGGGCGTCAGAGTTGCGCTGTCGTCTGCCGAGCGCTGAGACGGTTTGAGGTGACGGTGAAACGCTGAGAATTTTTCCGGAGACACTTTCCAAGCTGGGCCGTCGTTTGAACGAATATGTTACTTGTGAGATAAAGCGCCAAACATGGTGCTTGAAAAATGTACGAAGTCATTTTTGAACTTTGCGAATTATTGGTAATATCTTCGCATCGTTCTCAGTGCAGAGACTGAAAGAGAATATAAATACGCAAACACGAATTGCGTTGGGCAATTTGTGAATATATAAAAATATTTAAAAATTTCTAAGCGTGATTGACGTTGATATCTTTTTTACTAAGCTATATTTGCAGTCTTCAATGAAGCTCAAATCTGTGTAACTTATAGAGACAAAAAATGATCCTATTCAGCCTCAGAATATCTGATTTAGTCCAGGGAATCTAGAGGCTCCTTCATTACCTAGTGTTCAATTTTATATCCGCAGTAATGCACTGACGTGTAAATGCGATGACAGCTCAGAGCCGCAACTCTGCCAAGAACAAACGTTGCCGCTTAGGTGCGGTAGGTACCGATGTTCACTACAACAGCACATACTGAATTGGAAGCAAATTCCGTATACTTAATGGACCAGGAGTCCTGTGAGTAAACACTCGCGAGTTCTCTGTCATTGGCATCAGAACTTGTTATGGTTAGAGGTTCTGAGTTAGCGAGTCTGCAGTGCTAGCTTTCTTTCTATCTTTCCTAGTCGTCTGAGCTGATTATTTATCGACACAATTGCCTTATAACGGTTTTAGGTCTTTCCGAACTGTGTTCTCAAACCTGCCACATACTTCAGATCACTATTTCTCGACTGTAAAGACGCCAAGACTTGCTCTATTAAAATTTCCCTAATTTACAGATTGATTTAACTCGCATTCATGGAAAAGAGCTCCAATTCAGCCTCAGCATTTGTTATATTTCAAATACACTCCAAAATCTTCCTGTGGCAGCAAGGTAGAAACTATTTTGACATGCGCAAACGATGACTAGGAAGTAAACTGGATCTCAACAGACATTTGTTTTCAAACCTTAATTAATTTGCAGATAAGAATGCCATAAATCGGCCTTAAATGTTTCCCTGCAGAGCTGATTTTTTCAATTGAAAAAATAGAGTTTACGTGTAGTGAATAATATGGTTTGGCGTAGGAGAGAACTCTAAAAGAAATTATGAAGCTCAATGGTCGCCTCATTTGATGAACCGTCTATTTGTTCTAAAAGCAATTCACGGTCTTCTCGATCTGCGCGAAATCCATATTTTTTAATCTCCCATGACGATAAATGAAACTTTAGGTTCAATATCCGTAGATTTAGTTGTCCCCTTGCGTTGAAGATAGAATTTAGAAAATTGTTCCCAACAATTTAAAAATATCAATTAATTATTGCTTAAAATATACACGTCCCATTGAAAATGACAGGTCTTGCTGTATTTATTCCTGAATTGATTGGTATTTCCTCAATGAAGCACGTGATGGGTCTCAACTGTTCCTCATCGTTTCCTTGAAATCAACTATTCATGAAAAAATGAATTAACTTACGACCTTTCGTAACGTAATTTATCAAATGAAACATTTATCTTCTTTAGATTGCATACATGTATTACCATACGATATTTATTATCCTATCCCTGAAAGTACCGCACGTGAGTGGGGTTCACACTAGTATTGCTCATACAATACTGACGAGAGGGACGGAGAGACCACCAAGGCGGCACCCACACGGTCCTGCACCGCTGCCTGGCTGCTGCCCTCCTCTTTTGAACCTCCTCTCGTGCTACTGTCTGCCTTCACCTTTGCATTCGGTCCCGAGCTAATCGCCGTCTTTTTTTACGAGGGGTTTCAAATTTTTCAAGATACAATGCACTTCTACAAACTTCAGTTGTAGAATATACAAAAAGCGTTAAGAAAATTTCCCTTTCGTAATCACATGTCACAGCCCTAGCATGATTATAACACACCTGTCACAGCCCTAGCATGATTATAACACACCTGTCACAGCCCTAGCATGATCATAACACACCTGTCACAGCCCTAGCATGATTATAACACACCTGTGACAGCCCTAGCATGATTATAACACACCTATCACAGCCCTAGCATGAATATAACACACTTGTCACAGCCCTAGCATGATTATAACACAAACAATGATAGTTAAAAAACTGCCAACTATTTTATGAGGGCATTTCCTAATCAATATTTTTTCCGTAGAATTGAAGTAGTTCCACGTTATATCTCAGATGTAACACGAAATACATGAATAAATAAGTAAATAAATAAGCACACGAATGCACATTGCTCTTAATTATATGTTATAGATTAAGTTCACACCCTAAGTTACTCAGACCTAAAATTGAACAATGTTTTGTGCGAAGATCCTGGGAGCTCTTGACGTCAGCGCGAGATCACTCATTTGATCAGAGCTGTTAAGCCGTTCTCTCACTCCATAATTTTGTCTCACAAGTACTTGCTCAGCAGCTCGTCACATTCCAAGTCGATGAATATAGAACACGTTCCAAATGAATCCTCTGTGTAACTCCGATTTACCAGGTGAGAAACTTTTTTTGTAATAAGGATTTACCAGGAGAAAACCTTTTTGTCAATGGAGAGAACCTAAAACCTTTCATACTAATTTTATGCGAGCGACACTCGATCGAGCGTCTAGCAGCGGCAACCAGACCGAGTCGAAAAAAAGTACCTATTGAGTGTGTCACATGAGTACAATGAAGCATCATTAACCGTGCGTCACGTGAGTACACTGTGCTGGATATGTAAGAACTCTTTCACTGTGTGTTGTCTGTCGAAACATCTTTTCATCAACCTCTTCCTTCCTTTTCATATCTAGGTTAGTCGTACATCATTTCGTTGAGTGTTTGTAGCTTTACTAACCATCACTAGGGTCACTAAGCCCTGAGTGGGGATGATGGCACCCAAAAGCTCTTCCAAACCCTACACTGCCGCAACTTTGTTATCCTCTCTAGAGTAGAACTAATCCACTCTCGACAGCCTCCTTCCTCCGCTCAACAAATTGCTGGAAAGACTGCAGCTCTTTTCATCCGAGTTAATAAATGGGTTAGTCAGGATTATCGGCTCTCCAAAAGCCATCAATGAGAAGTTCGCATTTCCCGCCAGTGAAGATGTCCCAATGCCAGAGGCTGCCATGTGTCCGTGTACAGCTTTTGGGGCGGTGATGTTTTTGAAAGAAGCCGCACGGCTCGCCGGGGAAACTGAATGCACTAACAAATAATTACACATTGCAGAAAACTAGCTAAAAATTTGGTGAAGAATGTTGACTATGACGTCGTACGGCTAGTGGTCCACAGTACTTGGCAGCTTGAGAGATGGGTCTCCCCCTCCGACGGCCCTCACAATGGCAACAGTCTAACAGGTGGCCGCATATTTTATTCACGGCTGCTCCTGAACCTCAGTAGAGCAAGGACTCTGTAGCCAACCTCTTGTATTTGGACAGTTTTAAACAAAGTGATGCTTTTTTCACTAGATATAACCTTCCGTCTCTTCATAAGCTCACGAAGCCTTGTACTATGGCGCCAGACTAATTTGAAGTCTCTAAAGCAGGGCTTTATTTCGGGTATCTGACGAGACAGTTCCCGTCGTTGGCCTTATGTTCTAGCAATGGGTGGCCAAAAATGAACCCAATGGAGATAATGGTTGTAATGGATGGGGATGAGATCCAACACATTATACTTGCCACCTAAGATCGATAGAGACGCTCGTGCTCGTAAGAATAACACAGGCACGGCAAGTATTGAAGGGCTCTTCTGGTCAGGATGTAGAGCGATACAATTAGGGAGGAAAGAAATGGGTTTGTTCGGAGTCGTGAACTTGGAAGAGACGGGGACGGGGAGGACGCGCACAGACAGACGGCGTGGCTGAGGGTCGTCAAGAGGGAGAGCACAAAATGCGAGTGCTGATTAAGAGACTCTGCTGCGCTATGACATTTTCATGATGAATCTTCCGCCTCTGGGCAAGCATTGTTTATTGGGTAAATAAATCATAGCCTCGACTTCACGAGGCATATATGAGGTCCTAAACAGTATCGAAGCTTACGATCTTCTGATAATTCTTTGAGTTCTTGAATGAAAAGTTTGTGATAGACTTTTAACAATTAGAACTCAACAGAAAATATTATAAAAATCAAAATATGTTAAACGCAAATTTTAACGCATATGTTATACTTAGAAATTCAAGTACAGTGTAAGCATAAATAAATTAAGGTTTTTTATTTTGTGTGTTAAATTTTACTCCAATGCTGGTATACATAATGTGTGCAGATGCTTTCTGAACTGGAAAAACATAAACGTTTGCTGATTTAGAATTGAACTCCTAATTTAATATCTCTGAAGAATTTATAACTAGGCCAAAAGTACTTTCCTGAGTATGGAGAGGATAATTTTCACTCAAAATTTAATTCATTTGACCTTAAATGAGAACTACGTGAGCTGTATTCGAAAATTTGGATGAACAATTCTCGAAGCAAAAATTTCAATCACTATTTTTGAAGGCAATCATTTTGCAAAATTAAGTTCAAACCTTTCTCCAATGAATTTGCCTTAGTTGTACGTTCACTTTGGAAATGCTACATTTTTCATAATCGCTTTTTTTATTAAATGTTATTTTAAATTACAGGGTTTTTAATGATTCCATCATATCGGTAGCGATCTTTAGTTACGGCTTAGACCTTGCTGAAAAAATAAAACTTAAATGCTCTGAGTGTCAGTACAAAGAACTCATCGTACCGTTGCACGTGAAATGGAATGACTGAAAAGTTCTGAAAAAGAATTGAAATTTCCCGATCTGATGGCCGACGGCCATCAGAACAGGAGTGGTAATGGTCCCTATTGACTACATTGCCGTGGTGTAAGCGGATATCGTACTTTGTTCTTCGTCAGTTCCTTTATATCAATAATGAACACACCCTGCTCAGTAAATTAGCATTTTAAAAAAGAAAAATGAGGCCAAAAATAAAGTTAGCTTATGTACTACTCCCCTGAAGAAGAATAGGCCGCAGAGAGCTTTATGTACGCTTTGCATGAATGCTTGCAAGCAGGAGCAGCTCAGCCGAGCAAAGTGCGCAGGAGAGCGCACAGTTGGTGCACCGCTCAGGGCGCTGGAGGGACCCACGCCTCCAGATGGCGGTGCAACCTGATGCTGCCTGCAGCAGCGGGCTGCCAGCAGCAGCGGGCTGCCTGCAG
>VOMN01079177.1:0-24376 GCA_014899125.1 Orchestia grillus
CAAACATGTCATAAGCCGGTGTCGAAAAAATTTCCCTGAAATAAAATTTTTCCCTTGAATCGCCTTGCCTATATCTCGTTAACTAGACCGTTTTGGACTTTTTTTATTCATGAAAAAATGATTATTTGGTATTTTTATACACATTGTCAAAGTTTGGCCCATTAGTTGTGAAACACCCTGTATATTAGACGTCTTATCTCGCGTTGGTCGTAAATAAATATTATATTTTTACGATAACCTCGCTGGAGGTTTGATTTCTTCCTCACATTATCTAGATAAACTTCTTTCAACAAAGGTTATGAGCAATATGAATGCGATAAGAATTTGAAAAATATATAATAACTAGATAGAGAGAAACGTTACTGGCTTCTTCATTGTTTTGGTGCCTATAATATTCCCACGTCTGAAACACTTTTAAATTCGACCCAATTTGAAAGCCTGTGGTTCCGCCTTGTTTATCGAAATTATACCAATGTTTCCCTGGCTGTAATGAACTCGCCGTAAATTTTCCTGTTCCTTTGCCACGAGCTTCGTTATTATGGTTTAAAATTTGAGGAACAAGCAATGAGCAGGATGTACATTCACATCTAACAAATATAGGATAACGCAAAAAGAATATAATGATTTTGTTAAACTCCTTTCGTATTTTCAGATCTGTTCTGAAAACTCATAATTCGCAACTCCATGCACAACTTTAACCGTACAGTTGGAAAAATTACGTACGAGCGTGACTTAATCGTAGAGTAATGTATTTCTGTTGAAACTTGGACAGTGTTCGCTATTGAATGAAATCCAATATTTTAGCAAAATGAGAGTGCAACGATAGTTTCTTGACGGTTTTCAATCAACCTAAGGCACTTGATAACCGTCCAGAAACCTCACCATTTCAGGTGGATTTAAGCTATTGGGGAACGTTCTTTTGCTGTTGAGCATGAATTTCCCCTGATTTAGAAGTACGTATCTCATCTAATTTCAATAGTTCTGCTGCTGCATTACATTTGATGTTTTCAGACCTAAAACTAATTGGAAATATTAGACCATAAGGGAAACTGAAAGAATTCATTTCTGCACTCCGTAACCCATACCTCACTTAAATATGGTACACTGAAAAATCAGAAGAGGCGTACACATTTATTAATAATGTTTCGCTTCATTTACAGCCAAGTCCGCAGCAATACACGAGCATCGTGACAAATACATTCCGTGTGAGCAATGAAAACATAATATGAAAATGCTGCAAAAAACGATCCAGCATGACACTTTCAACAAGTCAGACTTGTCCTATCGAGTAACTCTCGTTTTCCTTGTGTAAATTGGATCACAAAGTATCATTTTATTGCGTTCATTTAACATTTCCCTTCACTTAAGTTTTTCGACTGAAAAATTAATGACGAATCTGCTTGAAATAGTAACTTGTTTTGCAAATCGAAAAAAAACAGCAGCAATACAGGCGTGAGTTGATGGGCTGATACTAAATGTCCCTGGGATGTTGTGATTGTTTGCATGTGCAAGTAATCAAAGAAATTTAAATCAATGACAGACCTAAATTTTTGTTGAAGCTAGTAGTTAAACAAAGGTTTAACAAAATAAACACCGAGAATCCTTGTCATAGAAAGAAGACGGCTGTTCTTTTATGAAAAGAGACAAACGATCTATAAAAAGACCTTTTCAGTCACTGAACTGAATTCACATTTCTTCCTTGCGTTTCAGCAGGGCACCTAATACAGCTTTATTTATCGACAAGGTTTTCATGGGCACCAAAACGATTGTTTTTGGTAATTTCGTGGTACTTTCTGAGACACGACGGCTGCTATCTTCGGAGGTTTGAGTGGCGTCTTCAGAGTCAACAGAGCGGCGAGATTCGGGAACATCAGTGGCGTCTTCAGGGTCAACAGAGCGGCGAGATTTGGGAGCATCAGTGACGTCGTCAGAGTCGACAGAGCGGCGAGATTTGGGAGCAACAGAGACGTCTTCAGAGTCAACAGGGCGACGAGATTTGGGAGCATCAGTGGCGTCTTCAGAGTCAACAGAGCGACGAGATTTGGGAGCATCATTGGCATCTTCAGAGTCAACAGAGCGACGAGATTTGGGAGCATCAGTGGCGTCTTCAGAGTCAACAGAAATCAGTGGCGTCCTCAGAGTCAACAGAGCGGCGAGATTTGGGAGCAACAGTGGCGTCTTCAGAGTCAACAGAGCGGCGAGATTTGAGAGCATCTGTGATGTCTTCAGAGTCGACAGAGCGGCGAGATTTGGGAGCATCAGCAGCGTCTACATATAAATCGACTACGGAAGACGTCGAGGGTACACTGTTCTCTGTTGCCGCCTCCCTGCTGAGTTGTCCCCAGTCGATGGGGTAGGCGGACGCGGCAGCCATGCAGGCGGCAATCGTGAGGACGACGGGAAGTTTGAACATTCTGAAAAATTGAAATCATGGAACTTTAGAACCCGAATAAATGATGGTCATGCACACATTGTCTGTTGGTAAGTACACAGCATGTGTTGGATTGAAAGTTCTAAAAATGCACGAACGCTCATTGTTTATGTATAGCACTGGAGCCAGCTTTCCCAGGATGTATCGAATAATGAACACCTCTATCTATTTTGAATATCAATTACCCGCTCACTATCAGCCTATTTCATTTGTCGTTTTTAAGAGACGTGCCTGAACTTCCAATTATGAATCGAGTTTTAATAGAATTTGATGGATGCATAAGAGCGCTTCCAGCCGTCAGCCAGCTGTTGTGAGAGAAAACGTAGTGATTCTTAATGACTTAGTCTTCGTGTTAGGATACTTGGTTAAAATGGCCACTGTTCTCCTGATTTCAGGCCCTGCGTTTGTTTCCGGTAGCGTCCCCTGTAGATCAATCTTTTCGTCACTCCTCCAAGAGTCCTAAGGTAATAAAGGAAGAGAATTGGACACAGGTTTGGGCTCCTTAAAAACGACGACGAATGGTGAGAGTGCAATGCTTGAAATATTATTGACACTACAGGAGGATCTGTGGAAATAGAGATGTCAGGTGAAATAGGAGCTATCTGAAATATACTTGAATGGGCATGATTTCTTTTTTCACGACATATTTTCGCATTTTTATGATTCGAAGCTTAGACAGCCTAAGGAATGCGACCTGATGTCACAACCATCTTTTTCTTCTCTTGACAACTCTATTCATGGGAAATTTTACTTTAAATTCGAAAGCCTAAACTTAGATTTATTAAGATGCATTTCTTTGTGAATTTTTCCTAGAGGAAATCAAGACTCACTTTAACGGAGCTCGAACAGTAGCTGGTGCTGCTGGCAAGACAAGCTGAAGAGTGTGAGGAGGTCAATGTTGACCGCTTTATATACCTGCCGCTCGCTCACGGCGCGGGCCGTGAACGTGTCTCCTGTTGTGTCATTGAATTACTTGAATTCATTAATATACTACTGTGCTGTAGTCATCAGGATTCTATCGAAGAACCTCTTAAAATAGTCAAGCTTATACCTTCATTATTGCTTTGTGTAAGCAGTTGAGTTCAAGTTCGTACACTGCTATATTTCAGTTCATTTCAGTCCATTATGACGGTGACGGCATTTTAGCAAGAGGTCGTTTTGGCTAAAAATACGAAGGATAAATTTATAACGATACATTACGGAAGGAATGTTTATTCATCAGTAAAAAATAAGTCGGGCACATTATGAAATTCTTTATCAAGATAGGATGTGCAACGGTGTGTGTACAATGTACAAAGATGTATAAAATTGTAAAGCTTATTTTCACAGAAAATCTAAATATTCACCCCGAAAGAAGAACAGTAGATATTACTTCTCCTCATTATCCTCTGTGTGACAATATCTAGTAACAAAAGGTTCGTGAGTGCGAAAATACGTATGATGAGTAATTTTCACATTGTCGTCTTGCATTTTCAGTATTAAGCTATCAGATCCTGAAATTCATCTGCTATGAAGGCGTATGATTGTATTAAAATACGTGACTTCACTCACGAAAATTTTGACATGCCATGGAGGGTCAACCTTCTCTCATCAGATCAGTGCTGTAACGGCAAGCAAAATGTAAGGGTTTGCGTGGCTATGTTATTTAGTGCAGAATAGGTACATCGGATGCATTTTTTGTCATTAAGTGTCATTGATACATAAGTTCGCAAATTTGTTATGAATTGCAATAATATTGTTTTGATGCGTAGAACTAAAGCCAGGTTGATGTCTAGAGCTTGAGACGGCAATTTACGTTTTAAGTTGGACAGCACTTGGTACTGAAGTTTTAAATCATTCGTAAATTGTATTTACAGCTTTTATTTATTTCCAGTTTATCTGTAAAATGGAATCACAGTCAGAGTAAATTGAACTTTCGCTTGAAATACCGTAGAGTTACACTGGTGTTTCACTGTTGGCACATTTCGTGTGCCAAACTTTGCACGACTCAGAAAAGAGTTCACGCTACATTTTCGAAACGATGCAAAGGCTATCGAACTGATGAACTATAGCAAATCATGAAGAAATTCCCTACCTTACAGGGTATGATGCATATTTCGGCGCACCCTCGCCTAGTTTTGAGTCTGGGCTAGAGACGCGCGTCTACGCGATGCAACGTTACTCACCACCAGCCGGCATGTGACCGATAGTGAGAAACTAGTTCTTGGGCAAAAGGTTTCAATTTTGCCCCTTGATTGCCTCAGGACGCATTACAAATTATTAAGAACGAAATGAACATTGTCGAATGTCGGCAGAAAATTTATCGTAGTTCTGAGGGTTGAGAAAGATAAAAAGGTTTTTCTCCGAGGAACTTGGTGTACCTGAAAATAGGCTCGTTTAATTTCCGAAAATACTTTCTTTAAGCTGACACTTTTTATGATTTTATCGAAGTGCTATGTGAATATATTTTTTCATTCATGCAATTACAATTATTTTCTGCACAAGTCACTCCGTAGCAGACATGCGCAGTCTCATCGGACCCCCTCAACTCGTACGGTGATACCACAACCTCACATGACTCTATAAAAAGCGATATTCTTCTTCTTGGTTTGCCTGTTCATTAGGATGAACCACGTCTATTAGAACAAATGAGGCGATAATGTCATCATCAAAAAGCTTTTAGGTAAGACTCTGTGGGAACTTTTCAAGTCCCGCCGAACTTAGAGGCTCATATCATGATGGAAACTTCCATGGCCTCGTCATCGGCGGCTGAGAAGAAAATTTGGGGTCTCACACTTGCATGCATTACAGTGAAGCTGGCACGTACTGTGGACTCGTCATATACGCTGATGACTAGCTACAGAACGGACGTGATTCTTAATGAGGATCAATGAAAACGTCATTCCTACTCGAGCGGAATGCAAAGAAGATGTGTGGCGGTGTTGAGTTTCGTGCTGTTTTGATAGGACACAGTTATAAAGAAAGAACACAGTTACGGAGGAAGGACACATTTATGGAGGAAGGATCCAGTTATAGAGGAAGGACACAGTTATAGAGGAAGGACACAGTTGTGGAGGAAGGACACATTTATTGAGGAAGGATCCAGTTATGGAGGAAGGACACAATTATGTAGGAATGACACAGTTATGGCCACAGAAGGACAGTTATGATGATCAGAGATGAACACAGTTACGGAGGAAAGACACAGTTATGGCCGCAGAAGAACAGTTATGATGATCAGAGATGAACACAGTTACGGAGGAAGGACACAGTTATGGCCGCAGAAGAACAGTTATGCATGGCCACAAAAGGGCAGTTACAAAGAAAGAGTAGCGAAAATTCTTCTGGATTTTAATTTGTTAGTTTTGCACTTGTGCACAACTCTCGTCCGTTATGAGTTAAAAAGAACTTCTCCGTCACGCACAATAAAAATCAAAGAATGATGTGACCTATCACAAAAACAGTGACCACAAAATACATTGCATGATTTACTGAGTGCCTGATATTATCGTTTTTCAGCAACGTTCGTGCCAATTTTCTTTTCTTTTGATCAAATTTCCCTCCATCTTGATTACGATGCTACTCTCCAACTGGAATTCTTGCAAGATGTCCTTCGCCTCAATCTTAGTCCTTATTTAAATAAAGCTCACAATAAATAAATAAAAATTCAATGCATTTTTTGATACACTTGTGTGCGCCACCCGTTTGGCACTGTCATGAATATATTACGACGCTTTTTTGTTAGTCATGCGACTGAATGACAATTTCAAGTGCTCATTCCACAACACAACGTGTGTAAGTCTACGGTACTTCCTGCTAAAGCTTAACTTACTCAGACTATTAATTTATTATACAGATGGAGAAAGAATGATCATAAACACCAAACAGGAACGAAGATTACGTTAAAGCTTCAGAACAAAAAATCTAGCTAAACATATCTTGATAACCTGTCGTTCCAGATTCTACTCGGCAAAACGGCTTTTCTGATGCAGATAAAGACCGTATTGATGTAACTTTGAACTAATTCACCAATGCGTTAAGCCGAAATAACACGTCATTGCGAAGACTTCATTCGAAGTATTTATCATATTATTCATGGGATCACACTGCCATACTCTCACTCACATGCCTCCTTCTGCTGTAGCACGGAACTGACAAGTGAAAATTGAAATACCCTCATGAGTGAGATTTTTTGAGAGCGATGTACGAGGTACAATCTCATGCTTTGTGCTTAGTGGTGTTAACATGATCAAGTTTATATATGTATGCACGGAGGAAAACAGAAATCATACATAGTCCTTAGAACAATGCAACAAAATTTGCCTAGCCTTGATAATAGCAATGAAGGTCATGATTTTACTACGACAGCAAATTAAAACTAAGCAGTTTTATCTTCTCGTTCCGTACATCAATATATATGCCACCAGACAAATCGAATACAATTAAAAAAAAACGTTATGTTTCATTTTACCATTCTGTTATGTTTGCAAGCCCGAAAAGGAAATATATTTTTCAAGTTTCATTCACCATTAGCGCGCGTTTTACTCTCTCACCTCTCCGTGTTGTAGGCCCACAGGCTTCTGTTTCTTTTTCCAGGCTGCTTTTATGACCTGGACGACGCCCTCGTGTCGCTGGGCACTGCAGCCTGCAGCCTTTCCCCACACGGCCTCCTCTGAGACGCGGTCCTGGCCATAGCTTCTATAAACGCCAGTATTTCTGAATTGTTAACAACACTATACCCCTGAGGAAGCTCCATTGCGTGCCTGATGAAAAGTTCAGACTGAAATATTTTTGCCACCCCACGAAAACCCTTGACTGAATTTCGAATTTTCGTTTAAAGTTTTACTGATGCTCAAAACCGATGCCCGTAGGCACAAGGTATCAGTTATTAATGTCAACAGAAGGAAAATGATTTTTCAAAATAGTATCAATATTTAGAGCTCTAGCTGAGGCCAGTACATTCCTGGTTTGCTGCCAAGAGTTTCCCATCATGCGCTTCCGAGATGTAAATCAACGTAGTGATCTCTTTTCTGAAATATGAGAATGTTGTACGCTAAGTCAGAAACGACCGCTCACACCTCGCTATAAAAATAAAGATTGGAATTATTTTTAGTAATATATACAAAGCAGGTGAGGAATTTAGTGGAAATTTATTACATGAGGAAATTAATTAACGATTGTTGCTCATTCAGGCTTCTGTTTTTGTTTGAGTATTTCAGCCTCGTGTGTTCGTTGCCAATCCACAATTTGTATCCCACATCCTTACGACGCCGAGAGTTTCAACGTCCACGAATATTTCAAATGGAAATCGTCCCACACGATAAAGGGTGATTCACATCTTATGGAAACCAATAAGACGTTAACTCTTCATAGTGACGATTATGATCCGCTTAAAAGTATTCCTTCCTCTTGTTAATTTATTCAGTTGAAATTGATAGATATTCAAAGTGTAATGGATTGTAACGAAAATTTAATGAAGACTGAATCATTTCTTTTCACCCGTATGACGTTTGAGGAATCCCAGCTACGGAGCTGTTGTATTTAAGCGTTGGCCGACTGACACTCGTCAGTCACTTGCACGCAGGTCCCGCCGTCAGCAGCCCGTCCTCCACCCGTCACTTGCACGCAGGTCCCGTCGTCGTCAGCCCGTCCTACGCCCGTCGCTTGCACGCAGGTCCCGTCAGCAGCCCGTCCTCGGACACCGTGAGTCTTCTATCCCCACACCAATACCAGGGATGCTACTCATAGTAACTGGTTTCTGGGGCCATCTATAACTATCAATTATTTTTGCCTATGAAATATTTTTATTTATGAAGTTATCGATATGGTGGCGAGACTCTTAGACTGTGTGTTTGGTTGTGTTTTTACATGTGCTAGTGTTTTGTACACAGCCAAGCAATCTTATTGCGACTGCGCATTAACATCCGGGCAAAGCTAAAGGCAGTCCGATTGCAAAATAATTCAGTTATAGAGTTAACCCTTCTCTGCATGGTAAGATTACATTTAGGAGTCTCTTCGCATTGTAAATAATATAATTTGTATTCCACGCGTGAAATACACATTAAAAAATTTTAATCCCAATTTTTTGGAGTACGTATCATTTACAGCGCAACACAATTATATGAACTTGATAAAAGACAGACCAATATTAGTAAGCGGTAGGTATGTCACACCAGGTCAAGATAGAATTATAATTTTCCTAGTTACGATGTGACCTACAACTGAGTAATTTTGTTGGATCCCTGAGCCCGGTACCCCTAGGTCCTGGACCCCTAGGCTCTGGACCCCTAGGCTCTGGACCCCTAGGCTCTGAACCCCTAGGCTCTGAGCCCCTATCTCCTGGACCTCTAGGCTCTAGATTCCTAATCTCTGGACATTTAGGCTCTAGAAGCCTAGGTCCTGGAACCCAAGGTTCTGGAACCCTAGGCTCTGGACCCCTAGGCTCTAGAACCCTAGGTCCTGGACCCATAGGCTCTGGACCCCTAGTTCCTGGACCCCATTTCACTCCCAGGAAAACAGCATCGTCGCAAACTACGGGTTAATTAATGTTCAACTTGGGCCGCAATGCCTACTTTCAATTCGAACAAAAACACCAAGGAGTCATTTTTTTCTTACTCATCTCCTGGTGTTCATTTGACCAAGCTGGAGTAGATATTTGGGTTGTTATATTCAGATGTTTGAACTTAAGAAAGTTAGTTTTTGAAGGCGTAAGCCGAATGTTATATTTTAATTAATAAAAACTTGGACTTTTTGAAGTATATATTAGATTATCTTTGAAGCGTTTCGTACACGTAATATACATTTCTTCATACAACTGAAATGCAAGCGCTTTGAACATCCAAACCTAGCAGAGAGTGTCTGTGAACAGTACAATTGAGATTTCTCCTTGATTTGAAATGCAGCCATAGTAACAGCAATTGCATGACCGCAACTTGGACCCGCAGTGCAACACTATGTGATGTGTATGTAACACTATGTGATGATGTGTATGCAACACTATGTGATGATGTGTATGCAACACTATGTGATATGTATGCAGGGTGCACCAGAAAAACTCCTACATTTCAAAGAGCTCCAAGCGTACGACAGCAGCCAGGGTCACCATTTGAAAGGTATTATTTTCAAAAACTTATGTAAAACCACTTTTTACAGTTAAATTTGGGAGTATAAAGTATTGTCGGTGATACTTGGTTCTATTTTTTTAATATTCCGTTGAAATAAGGGACCTATTTCTGACACATTTTCTATTTTGTTTTCCATGGAGTTGGCATTTGTCCTAAATGGCGAAAATCTTCATTTACTTCTCCCAGAATATCGGAATATTTCAGAACGTTCTACAATGATATTCACTGATATTCTTCTTTATTCCCTGCTAAAGTTTCGTATACTTTGTAAAAATGAAAAATGACGTAATATCATTGGCTTCTATTTTCCATTTCAAGATGCCCTTAACCTCCTTCATCATTCAATCTTTCCACAATTCCCCTCAACTTTCCTGAAGCGCCTTAGTTGAAGTTAGTTAGAAACTAACCAACTTCTAAATGGATCACTTCATGAGGTAAAATGAAACAAAAATTTACTGTAATTTACAAATTTACAAGTAAAAATTCTGGCATTCCAGATGCGCCGCCTCTGCCTCGCTACCATAGTGCTGGCCTGCGCGACGGCCGTCCCAGCCTTCCCAGTGCACTGGCCTGCCCGGGAGCCTGCAGCCCTGCCCTTCTCCGGTGAAATGCGCAAGTTTTCTGGTGAAGTGCCTGAGCTTTCTGGTGAAGTGGCCCGGCCTTCTGGTGAAGTGGCCCAGCCTTCTGGTGAAGTGGCTCGGCCTTCTGGTGAAGTGGCTCGGCCTTCTGGTGAAGTGGCCCGGCCTTTTAGGGCTCTTAGATTCGCAGGAGAAGCCAGCGAATCTCATAAGTCGCTTAGCTGCCACGATGGACCCAGCCCTACTAACGAACTACACACATCAATTAATTCTGTTGATGAAGCCAGTGATCCTCCAACGACCATCAGTTCTGTTGATGAAACCAGTGATCCTGTAACGACCATCAGTTCTGTTGATGAAACTAGTGATCCTCCAACGACCATCAGTTCTGTTGATGAAGCCAGTGATCATCCAACGACCATCAGGTCCGTTGAAGTGAGTTATCCTCCGACCACCATCAGAACTACAGATCAATTCTCTGTAACTCGAGAACCTTCAGACTCAAATAATGGTGAGGGCCACAGTAGTGGTGATCGCAAGAAAAATCACTGGGTAGATTTGTTTCGATCATTTGCAATATTTTTTCCTCACGAACACTGAAAATTTTTTAACAGATGTCTTCTCCGCCCAATTTTTCCAATGAGAATAATTTAACAACAATAGTTTGCTACTCTTCATTATTCGTTCTGCCACGACGAGCTCTCCCCAAACGGGATACTCGGAATCGCCAAGTCTCATTCAATTATTTAGGTTCATTTTGAAAAAAACACGGCATAGACTGGGGAACTATCCCTTGCAATCATATAGATTTTGAATATAAGCTATGCAATTTTTATTTGCATCTATGGTGTAGCCAGCGTTATCGACAGCATCGAGTTTTAGACGTGCACAGTTTAAAGGTTTAGTATTTAAAGAAGTTAGGAAAAAAGTTGACGTCCGTAAATATGAGCTTGAGTATTTGTATAGAGTATACTAGCTTTCATACGTTTAATTGTCCTTTAAATATGGAATAAGAGTTCTAGGTGATTCCAAGCAATGTCGCTTTGTTTCGCAGTAATGACAACCTTGTTAATGATTCCTCAGTGGTTCCAGCTTCAGGTAAATCGTACGTGCAAACATCAAACATCCGACGAATTGTATTCTAATATTTCGATTAGAATGTCTTGGTGGAAATTTTTTTTCAAATTGTGAGGAATTATGCAACCAAAATAATGTAGCAGTCTCTTATTAAACATATTAATAATTTCAGTGTAAGATCAAAAAATGTATTTAGGACTAAAATATCACGTGACAAAGTATGAAAGACGTACCGTGGCACATATCAACGATTTAATACTTATGAACAGTTTGCTCAGAAAACTGCTGCAGGAGCTCACGCACGCAGTCTGCCAAATGATTTGCAGTAAAAATTGTTTATATTAAATGTAATTTATAAATTATTTATAGTAAAAGTAGCAAAATTTATTTCTAACATTTATTTATGCAACAAGTCGATATTTTACTTCGAATCAGTCCTCCTTTTCTAAGTCTGCTGTGTTCGAGCGCCTGTCTTCAAAGAATCCCGCAGAGTTCATTACCGCGTTGAGCTTGGGCGATTTAGAAGCACCATCCAATGCTGGGATATTATTGTCCTTAAAGCTAATTTTTAATTGTCTTTGTTGCATGAATTGCTGAGACATCTTGGTGCCTGAGAATGAAGACCTAGTCATAAAATACTCAAACAAATAGACGAAGATTTTCTTTCACACTTTTTTGTGGTTATTTGCGTTCTGCCGCCTTCCTATAACTAAGAAGTCGTAATTATTGAGTCAGATCCAGTCTTCAGTGAGAATACAGCCCATATCACAGAGCCTCCCCCGAATGGCTTTTTTCAAAGCATTTGTTCTTCTTTGCATGAATCTTGACTGCAATATTGAAGTCCATCGTGACCATCTAACTCGAATTTCCTTTTATCAAATGATGTAATGTGACAACCGTCAATTAAACAATATAGGAAATATCTTTTCCATTTACTCATGGTCATGATCCTCGATCTCTAACAAACGACAGTTTGACTTCTACAGGTAATAACATTGAAGTGAGGGACAGTTTGTGTTCTGTGATGACTAGATCTTTGAAAATTAAAATTGTAGAAAAGCCCTGAATTACACATGTCGCATCAGTCAAAGCGGGATCTAACTTACGTATTGTACAGCTCTCAGGTAAAATTCAGGGAAAACTACTTAGTTGCTGCCATGCCAAAAGCGTGCAACGTCTTTGTGAACGACGACTCGAGACCAGAATTGGATAAAACTGACCTAAATTGCACGGCAAGGAGTAAACTTGAGAAAACATGCGTAAATTATGACACAGAGGCTTCCAAGTCACTCAAGCTCCGATCTTTTAATCCAGAGAAGCTTTAGCAAGCAGACTTCGGGATGACGTACAGTAGTTTTCCATCTTCTTGGAAATTTTCCACGGTGTTACAGTCAAATAAAATTGAAATGCGACAGCTACTTTAATGTTTCGTATCTCTCTTCTGAGTTGCGCGGTGCTAATTGGCGGTAAGAGTTATATTTAAACATGTATTACTATCCTAAGGAACTCTATTTAGTGTGCTTTTAACTTCAAACGGCGTAAATGAATCTCTAATTTGTTCAATATGAGTTTGTTTTAACAAATGGCTCCCTGTATGAAATTTTTCGATGTGGGTATCGAGATATAGGTTGAACGATGATGTGGCACTGAGGATGGATGTGGAAGAAACTTTGCTGATATTCCTGCAGAATTACATGTTATGAATTCTCCGTGAATGAATGAACAAATGTTCTCGCAATTACCCAGGCCTTGCGAATGGATTAAACTGAGTACATTTTGGAATTTAGTTTGACATGAAAAAGAAAGAAAACGGCTGCGCAACAGAAAATTTCAAATAGAAAATTTAGGTGCGTAAATTAAATTTGGTGGCGGTGCTGGTGGTCGTCAGTGACGTCAGTGTCGGAAGCACACAAAACCCAACTTCAACAACAAATTCAGAGGGCATAAAATGTGCCTGATTTAGTGAAATATTTTATGTTTATATATGAATAAAAAAATTGTTCGTTACACGAAAATATGCAGTTTATGCAATGCCTCACTTTTATGATGAGCTAGATCAACTATGAGGGACAGGGGGCAATTTTCCAGGTCTGCCTTTAACAAAAGAAAGCTCAGACATCAGCGAGAAAATCTACAATACTGAAATTTTAATTTTATATAATTTTATAAAATAAACACTACCGGAGAGTTATACTGCTTTAGACTATTCTCCAGATATTCACGTAATCCTTTGTCGCTAATATTTCCAGAATAAATTTGAACATGATGGTCGCTAATATTACATGAATAAATTTGAACATAGGGGTCGCTAATATTACAGGAATACATCTGAACATGATAACCTCTAATATTACAGGATTACATTTTAACATGATGGTCGCTAATATCACAGGAATACATCTGAACATGATGGTCGCTAATATTACAGGAATACATCTGAACATGATGGTCGCTAGCAATGCAGGTAAAATGGCGTTCACAGAGTAATCCTCAAATTACATAACGTGAAAATTACAGCGGTTCAAGAAATACAACCTTCTCCGTGCTCCGTGGTTCCTGAGGGCACTGTCGTCAAGGAGCAACAATTTAATCATTTCATTGAAGATTTTGCACCCGAAAGATAAAGTGAAGATAAATTTTCAATAGCTCCTGTGGCGTTATTCCTATGTTTGATACGTAATTTGCCATTTTCAACACCTGCCCGTTGTGTGATTTGTGAATTTTGTGATTTGCTACAAGCTCGAAAGAATTCAATCCCTTTTTCAAGTAATGCGTTCTGAAATACCGTGTGTGGTATAAGTTTTTCTTCCAATAATGTAAATGAGAACGATAATATAGAAAATTTTCTGCAGAACTCAGCTCGTTTTTGTTTTCCTACCGTGAATTTGCTGGCATTATATTAACTCTATGTAGATCTAATTTGATTTTCACGTTGCATTTGAAGGACTCCACCACAAGTTCTCCGGCCTCACGTGGCTCTGGATTCGGCCTAGGTGCTTCTTTGTACTGATGACTCTTTTGCGGCTCTCAAGCAGCAGCAATGCGCTCATGAAAGAAAATAGAATTTGAAAGAAAAAGCAGTGTAAATAAAACCGATCTTAGTTACTGTTGCTTAGTTACTATTAAGATTCAATAATACTCGTATTCAGGGCGAAGAGAATACCTTCTGATGTGTTGTGATTTCTACGAGTCTTTGGGTAGCAAGTCGCCTTCGTAAATTTGTACTACTTTTATCCAGGAAGAATAGTAGAGTGGATGAGCAACTACTTAATTACACTTGACTCTGCAGTACTCATGCCTTATAGAATGAGGACTAAAAGCAAGTAAGATGAGTATCTGTTGAATTTGTGCTCGTTAGACTTGAAACAGCTTGAGGGGAGAGTCATTTCATTTTTTTATGCATGGCATTCATGACATAAAAATTTCAAGTAATAAATTTATTACAAACCGATGAGATATCAGAAGAGAAAATAACTGAACCGAAAGGAGAGTAAATTTACGGGAGATTTATTATTGATCACATAGCGAAAAAAACCCGTCAGCCATCGAATTGGGTCATATTGACACTTATCAACGTTTTTGTTCTAGCATGAAACACAAAATTTCCACATGTCTATAGCAGGATGATAGGATTTTCATGAGGTGATAACTGTTCACCTGTGAGCGATAACGAGTAAAGTTTTCATAAACATAAGTTCCTCTGTCAAATGCTTTCCAGTCGTTGGTGACAAGCTCCATTGAGAGCGGATATTTTTAAAGATTTTTCTATAAGTTGTAGTAATTGATATCATTTATGTCGGACGTAATACAGCTATGTTATATGGCTGCAAAATTGGTTTAAATGTTAAATTTTGGTCCAATGATCACAACAATTACTTCATTCGAGTCTTCTTTAATCTATTGTTAAGAAAACGTATAATGATTAAAATGCTTGTCATGAAACTTTAATCGTAAAAGGACTGGGTTGGAGTCCCGCTCGATATTTCAAGTTGAATGAAAGACTCATGAACTTCTGAAGCAGAACTTTAACCTCGACGCAAATAAAGGCATGGAGTGCCACAAAGGCATGGAATGCCACAAAGGCATAAAATGCCCTAAATGTATTGGATATCACAAAGACATAGAATATTACATGGATAAGGAATACCACAAAGGCATAGAACATCAAAAATACGAGCATGGAATATAACTAATTAAGACTGGGAATATCACAAATAAAGGGACGGGATTTTACAAATATGATATGGAATATCACAAATAAAGGGATGGGATTTTACAAATATGATATGGAACATCACAAATAAAGGCACGGGGCTTTTTAAATCGAGCTCCACGGCATGAAGCGAGCGCAAATCTTGCAGCCCCGGAAGCTTCCTCACTTTGAATCTCGTGAGGAAATTCCCCCTGATATTCTGAGTAGAGAATTTGAGGCATCCGAACCCTGCTGCAGTCGAGCCTGCTTAGCTCGCTCGGAAAACTGCACTCGATTTTTCTACAATTTCACTCACCTCGCGAAAACTGTGCGTCCGTAGCTTCTGAAGTCGGAATTTTACCAGCTAAAAACTAATTTTTTTCGTTTTCTGTGCGTCGAAAACTGGTGTAACAATATGAAGCCATCGCTCCGGGACGAACACGTGACATCCATCACTTTTCAAAGCGCACGCTTGGATGCTAGTGTGTCATATTGAACATTTTTCGTGCAGACTACCGTGCAACTTTGCCCGCGCGATTGGTTTTACGATATTGAACTCCCGAGAGAAACGCGCTAAGGGAGCTGTCAAGAAAAACCTTCGTTGGTGCTTGTGCAAATGAACAGTGATGCAGATTTTCACAATCTGGACTCGAATTGGCAAGAACTAAACTATGATTTCTTAACTTTATTCATTATTATTATAGTTCCTCGAATTATACCGGCGTTGCGATAGAGTCTTAACAGCAGAGTTTACTTTTCCGACGACGTTTTATAACCTCCATTCTTGTTAATATTATCGGTAGTTTCATTACTACTACCACCTATGCTATTTTCATATCACCATCACGTACGACGTGGCTCGGCCTTCGCAACAATAAACCGGCAATAAATTAGTCAAGTCCGAGGAAAAATACTTGCTTACGTCACGTGGCAGAAAAGGCCCTGTTGCCAAGCATTCATTGGTGCCGCCACACCAACGCCTGTAAATTGATGAGTCACATGCAAGCCAATTGGTGATTCAAATTTAGGCTGTAATTGAAATAACGCTCGTGAGTGCTAGGTAGAGCGAAATTTCCGCGCTAACTTTGATCGAAAAAACGAGAGGATCATTGATGGAGTCATTCAAAAGAACACGATGAAAGCTATCTAGAATGCGCTAAAAGTGTCATCGATCGCGAGGGTGCGTGAGGATTGTGCGGCAAAAATCGGTAACTTTTTTCTTTAGTGAAAAAATGGCGACATGCACTCGCTTGAACTTTGAGGCCTCATGTCAAAAAACGCATAATTTTCAATGAATTTATTTCGCTCTTATCGGTTCACTTACTGCGCCCAATTGGATATGCACTCGGTAATTGTGCTCTAGGTATGCAATCTCTTTCGTGAATACTGAAAGACGAAAATCATCAAAAGTTATATGAAAATCATCGTTTCGAGATGGGTAAATTTTGAAATAAATGCTGCTTTCATCATTTAAACTATAATTTTTCACAGTTGGAAATGATGACTCAATTTTATGAATAAACTTTTTTACAATAGGCTCTCCAGCGACGCTCGGAAACATCCCTGACAAATCAGACAAATCAATTTTCACTTCGCTAGAGTTCCGTCAACTAATTAAAGGTTAGTTCAGTTAGAGGCGAGTCTTAACTTATCGCCACTTAGCCTTATCGTGAAATTAGTGGGCACAGCAGAAAAAAACGTACCACAAACATAGATCAAAAAAATACCGAAGGAGCCCTTCAAGTATTGTCGATGATTCACTTACTGATGGTTTGAGTGGGTGACTCAAATCATCGAATTTTTTTTGTGACTCAGCAATGAAAAAATTCTGAATCTTCCCGAAAAGCATTTCGATTATAGCAACTGTAAAACATGAAAAGCAAAATTTTTACGCTTAGTGTAACCACTGTTGCTCGTCGAGAATAATTCCCGGCCCATGCAATGCCTCTACATGAACTGCTGAACACTAGAGGCCGGCTCAGCCCCCCATCGCCTTCCAGTAATTGTTTGGGATAAAATATAGGTCTGAGTTTATGTATTAAGAAAAATTTCAAGGGTATGCACAGGGTACGAGCAATAGTATAATCATCAGAGAAACTTGAAACCATGTTTATGTCTACAAATTCCAGCGTACATGCACAGCATCACATCATATGCAGTGTTCGTTTGTATGTGCAGCGGCTTCTTAAGAAAACGAATTATCTTGTGGAACTCTTCATAGGACATTTGGATGACTGTTTTAGGAAAAAAATGCTGCTTTTGACTGGTATATTTCAGTATTCCAGATATACAGAATATAAAATATAAAGTGAATATTAGAACATTAACAATACAAACAGTTATTTACGAACAAATAAAAACGTCGGAATTAAAATAACGTATTAATGAAATAAGATCAGCAATTCGAGCCAACATATATTACTCAAATTAACAATAAAAAAATTCTTCAAATTAATAACACTCGTTTTGAATTCTAAATACGTACGTTGGACGATTCGAAGGTAGACCTCGACCGCACTTGCAGTCGAAAAAACAAGATCGTATCACAGCTGCGCAGTAGGGTCCACCGCTAGTACGAACTCAGGAGGTTATTTTTATACCAAGCCAAGCTTTTCTTCAGCCGCGGAGACGCACGTCTCAGCGGAGTTTGCTGCGACTCTTATCTGGAGCACAGGAAAGCTTTCGTCTTAAGTAACTCTGCTTTTTATCGTCATCAAAATCACAAGGCCTAGTAGCCGCTGGAAGCACCGCTAAAACTTATATAAAAGGCTTCTCTTCGCAAACTCGTTCATTTGAATGCCGCTCAGCTTGAAGGAATCAGCCCTAGATTTTGAAATACTAAGGTAAAGAATTTGAAGGCGGCGTTATGATTAAGTGATATGCTATCCGACAGAAGACGTTCCAGGCTATTCAATTTTGTTTGATTTCCATGTTGTGTGTTGTGCCGGTGATGTGACAAAGTGATATCGAAATGTAAAAGCCATTATTCATGTAATACCTAGAGACTAAAAACTTTATAGTTCAAGAATGAGTGAAAATTATCAAGTGAATTTGTGAATTACATTTTAACCAATGAATTCATTCACAATATTTGGTCAATTTCAACCAAGTGATTCGAGAGTGATTGTTCAATACTCAACAGTTAAGTACTTCCTTAGAGGCCAGTGATTGTGATTGGATGGTCTCACTAGTGCCCTACGTACGTATCAATAGAATAATTAAAAATCATTTCCGAACGAATACCATCATGTATTTTCACTATCAATAAACATTGAATATCCCAACTCAAACTCACTTTACAAAAAACATTTTGACGAGCCCCCACTGGAACACGAAGTTCATCATCGAATTTTTACTTATGACATGAAAGAGCACGGCCATGATTGGATAGTCCGGGCCTGTCTGCATCCTCATTGGCGGGCCCGACAAGGCTTCAGACCCGGACAGCGTGGTGACAATCAAGAGGTCTCGATGTCAACTACAGGGGCAGTGCAAAGGGTCCTGTTGTCAGGCGACCCCAAGGGGGTGGGTCAGGGTCACTGGAAGTAGGGGAGCACATATTGAGGTCTTGATTTCCTAGGTGACATGTCGCTCTTGGGCCAGAGATGACAGGTATATCGCTTGGAGGCTTACCTGTGCCAGGACTCTTTGTTTTAACTTTCGTGCAGCCCTGCATTCTCTAGAGGACGAATAACTGGCCAAAAACAGAGAGTTGTGAGCTACATACACTATTTGACATGATTTCTGGTCTGTTTATGTGACTAAGTGTTATTTCCTGACTTCTTTTATTCTTAAGCTATAAAACAATACCCATTATTGATGTGAAACTTTGCTTGCGTGTGATACTTGTATTATATTTAGCCCTGTTATTAATGGAGAAAAGTAAATTTGTAAATTTACTAATCAGATCTCAAAAGCAAAGTTCCCCAACACTATTATTTAAACATTGTCTGGTTACAAATAAATGGGAAATCATGACTTTTAGTATGGAAGAAAACATAAGTTAAAGTTTGCATCATGGTGCTATCTATTCCTGTAGGTCTTCACTAGAGGAAGCGCATTGCGCAATGGCATGCTTGCAATATATTTTCAAAACAGTATCGATGAAAGTCATTGCAATAATGCTTACACTCTTAAAAATCCTACCGTGGATAATCCAAAAGGTGAATTTTCCTATTGAAAAAGAAATTCTAAACTAAACTTATTCCTTTTGAAGATACATATTCATATTTACGTTTCTTCAGCTATATTTTTCCATGAAGTCAATATTTTGCCCAAGAATTTTTGATAGCGTGAGACCAATTTTGCTAACCACTGTTGTTCGCAGGGGGTCTGACCGAACGCTGCATGGGGTAGCTTGTTTTTTGCACCTGACCCTGAGCCTACAGCCAGTGTTTATCGTGAGTTAGCATTTGTTTCTGGGGAAGGCTTTGCGAGCTTGCAAATGGGTCGACGTTGCCTTGCGCAGCTCGTGGAAGGCAATGGAAGACACACAATCGACAACATAGTGGGCGACCCACCACATCAACCCGTGATGATGTCCGTGTTCGGTTCCCTCAGTCCCCTTATTCACCGGACCTTGCCCCTAGTTGTTTCTACCTTTTCCCACTGCTCAAGATGCAAGTTAATTTTGTCAAAAATAATGATGAAGTGAACGCTCTTTCAAAACGATGAAGTGAAGGCTATAGTAGACCGTTTTCTACAACAGGGTGTACAATGGCACATCAGTGGCATGCAAAATTGGGTCCCATGGTATCAGAAATGCTTACAAAAGCATGTTGATGGCAGAAGAAATGAATTAAATATGTGTCTAAAAATGAAATAAAATATGCTCAATAATTCATATTTCAATTGGAAAACTTACTTTTTGGGACGGCTTTCGTACGATGTATTGTATTTTTATTACACTTATCTTTAGGAAGCTTCATTTCCCTATGAAACACATGTTCGGAAGTATAAAAATGATGTTCGTTCATACGTAGTAAAACTGTTCATGTATGTTTTCTACAGTTTGAACAGAATGTTCAAAGTTCAGTTAAAATTAGTGTCCTTGTTTTGAGCGGATGCTGTATTACATTTATGATTAAACGTTCACAGAAGTATTTTCATCTTGGTTTCGTATGTTGGAGTGCCCGACACGCAAAGCCCTCGAACAAATTACTGAAGATGACGTACGAGCGCAAGTCCTCATTATACGCTATGCACTTTTGCGTTGACATACGAAAATTTAATGCCAACATTTGTATTCACTTTGATGATAAAAATATAAATTCTCGAAAACTTATTTTGAATTATGCAATGAATGCATTATTTTGCACAGTAATGTTCAAGTAATACAGAGCATGTGTATGGCTCCTTATCGCTATGTATCTAGTATTATTAACGAATTAAAAAATATAACGTGATTATCCAGGTACCACTGAAAAATGTCATTAGGCCACTGACTGTTAACACATTGTTCCATTGAATTTTATAAACGCTAATTAATTTTTTTTCACCCAGATGATATTCCTGTCGGGGACACTACTGCTGCTGGCGTCAGCTGCGGCTCACCCCATTCCCCACTACCACCCCCGGGACCACGTCCACGTTGGGAAGCAGGTCTACTTCCCGGAACAGCTTCCGCTCCTGGACCGGTCCAAATTTAACTCTCCACACGAATTTCATGAACTTATTGGAGACGAAGTAAATTATCTGAAAAATCAGGACGCTAATCCACCTGATTTGGACGGTCACGTCGGTAGAGACGTACATCACAAAAAGAACCTTATTTTTAACGGTGATGTCCAGGACAGAGATAATTATAAAGATGACTGGCGGTCATCTCCAAAGGGTCGTTCTTCAGAGGAAACCTTCGACCGGGCCCGCATGGGCAGGGAACGTGACTCGTTTGACAGCGAAGAAAAATCCGACGATAAATCTTTACGCCTTCGCAACGACGGTGGGTATCACCCATTCATCACATTTGCATCGCCCGGTAAACCAGTCTTGTCGAGGGAGTATCCTTTCAAGGGCTACTTTCCCACGCACTTCTGGAGTATCCGTGGAAACAAGACCGTTTTGGAACCTGTACCGAAAGACCAGCAGTATGATCGAAAAAAGGAGCCCATTTCATCATCTGCAATCGCATATTCGATTAGTGATGAATCTGGAGCGCAATTAGAGTCCAGAGAACTTGCGAGTCGGGATCGAGCCGCCCCTCAGCTACGCGAGAATGATGGTGCGCTTTTAAGAAAATCGTCACATTTTCGAGCAAACAGTGAGAATCTTTGGAGCGAGCCTGACTCTCGTAAAGATTTATCAGCGTCAAGTGGTTCTCTTTCAGCTGCCTCTGACCCCGCTGTTAGAATATATGAGCCTCATTCATCACGCCAGAAAAAGCAAAGGGCAAGCGAATCAAACTCTGAAGAAGACAAAGTTTCGGGAATAAAATTAGCAGATCAAGCGGGGGACGAAGTGTTCCGTGATGAATTTTCTGATTCGCTCTACGAACTAGGGAAAGAACAAAAATATCGAGAGAAAATTGAGCGACTGAAATTACTAGAAAATCTTTCACGAGCTTTAAAGGACAAGATCTTAAAGCCCACGAAAAAAATAGAATTCGATGGAAGTGAAGAGCTTGATGATGCAAAGAGTTCATCTTCTGTGAGTAAGAGCACTGAGCCCATTGACGAAGATGCAGAAGCAGAACAAGAAGAAGAAGAAAAAGAAGAAGAAGGACAATCATTGAAGAATGATAATTGGGATAATGAGATTAAAATGGATGTCGCGCCAGATTTATCGTCCACTACAGAAGAAGCAGAAATAAAAAGCAGCTCTCAAGTAAAAGTAAATGGCATAACGGACTCTCCCGACTTTCTTGAAACGCCTGATAGAAGAGCTGAAGAGACTGTCCAGAACTCGCTAGAAATCTATCAGGCGACGGATGTGCCTGGTGTCGTAGATGAATGGCCCCAAAATCCCCGCCTTTCAGACCAAATAAAATATATAAAATTGGCAAATGAGGATCCATTCAATCTCTTCGATGAGATACCTTTAATTGAACCGACGATATCAGAACATAAAGAACAGTTGTCCACTGAAATTATTCCCGAGAACTATTTATTGTCAGACGTGACCGAGATACCTGCCAAGAGCACAATTGCGGGAGAAAATTTCTTGACTGATGGCTCCATTGTTGAATTGAAACAGGGCTTTGAAGACGTTAATTCTTCTACAGTTGATGATTTTTCGGCTAAATCATCTCAAGAATTCAAATCAGTTTCAGACGTAGATGAGTTACTGGAGCGAGACAACGTCACTGACAATCCTGTACTGGAGCGAGACAACGTCACTGACAATCCTGCCCAAAGCACTGAAATAAAAGACTGGGTAAATATGCTCTCGAATGAAAGTGTACACTTTCCCCGAGGTGAAGATGAACATAATCAAAACGAATCAAACGCGCACCAAGAATATCCACGGGAATCTGCGAGCACGGATGAACCCAAAGAATTTTCGCTGAATGATGACGTCACGGTCACACTTGAACTTTCAGAAAGTGCAACGAACCCAAATTTGTCCGAGTACGATTCTGTACCCGACAGTAACTTTAACTTGGAGGAAGATTCATTTAATGACGAGCGTGAATCATTCATTGTCACTGATCGTAACGTGAATGACACTACTGACGTTCCAGAAATAATTGAGACTCAAACAACCCAGGCACCAATAGATTATGACGACGATACTGAGTCTCCTAATTTCATCTACAGGTCAACTCCTATTTCTATAAATATTGACCATGTTGACTCTCACGAAATATTTGAGAGCTTAAGTACGGTACCTGAAGAACTCAAGGACAGTGTTCTGATTAGTGCAGAGCAACTGAGTGCGGTGCAGGACATAACAGAAGATCAAGAAGCTATTCACATTTCAGGTGCATTTGATAATTCTATTGGCTTACCTGATAAGCAAAATGATTCCATTGACTTCAATGACTCAGAAAATCTCAAGAACGTGGGTCAAATTTCCGAAAATGAGGAACTTAGAAAGAAAGGTTCGAGCGGCACGCAAGATCTAGTCTCGCTTTCAGAAGACGCTGCTGATGCACTGGAATCTGAAGATGGAACAGAAAGCACAACTCAAGAGTACGTAGAAACAGACGCTGGAGCTGGTAACATCTCGGAGCCAGATCAAAATGGAGAACAAAGTACCACAGAATTTCCCATTGAAGTCGACAGCGCGGAACTCGTCTCCCAGCGGCCGCAGGATGATCTCCAGGTCTTTGAGGATGTAAAGTCTCCGTCTGATCGGCCCTTGGCAATTGATGATGCAACTGAAACTCCAGATCCACCAATCGATAATGGCCTGAGCTCCTCGCCGGCTCCTTCCCTCCAGGACGACGTGGTTCAAGAAATTGAGGACCTCCAAGACACAACGACTGCTCTTAACGAACTGGACTACTCAGCTGACGCGCAGGAGAACGTTTAGATGAGCGTAAAATAGAATTAAACTTTAATCGACAATTCAATTTTCTTCGTGAAAATTTCAATGACATTTGCGCGATGGAAATGAGCTGATCACACTACGCCTATGGCGTTATTACAAAGGTTGATTTGAGTCCCATGTACAATTTATTCGATCGCATATGCGTCAAGAAAATCATATTTCTGGAGAATTGCCATAATTTGATATATTACGCTGCAGTTCCTGCAACAGATCGTTATTCAATATCTGATAACCATTCTGGTAGAATATATGTGCGTAAAATTGTATTCAATAAAATATTTTCTTTCTGAGATTAATTTTTAACCTCCATGAATTTTCGATGATGATATAAAAACCAAAGTGTACATATGCATACAGGTGTACGTGAGGACGACCTTTAAATGCAGAATCTCAAATCGTACCGTGCGACTGCGCTGCTCAGAACCGACGTGGTCTGGTGGAGGGAGACCGAGAGAGTGAGAGAGAGGGAGAAAGAGAGAGGGAGACCGCGAGAGTGAGAGAGAGA
>VOMN01079180.1:0-24849 GCA_014899125.1 Orchestia grillus
AAAGCTTGGGTAATAAATCTAAAACCCAGTGGATGTTTATGAATTTTAACCTACAACACGGATCCTGGGCGTCCCTTATTCTAATAAATAGGTGTTTATCTGTACGTCAATTCTGGTCATCTTCCTTGCCTGCTCGTTTTGTAACCGTGCACACTCTTCTGCAATTACATAGAGCAATAATTCAAAACTCATCTCTCAATATAAGTATTATCTAAAACTGAGTTAATTTTTAGTGATCATTTAGTTATGTCAGTAATTAAATTTAGTTATTAAATAGGAAGCATCACATCGTATCTTGGTTACGGTTCTTTGGGACTGAAGCAAATGAGTTATTTACTTTGGCTTGGAATATTTACAGGAAATAAAAACGTACCATTAGAGGCTTTAGCTGGACTTTGAAATAGTAACCCAATAGCTTACGATTGGTCGGGTTGAGAACTTTGTTTGGATATTCATTAAATACTAGACAACACGTGACCTGTTGGGTCAAATAAAATTGATCAAAATCAAAGCGTATCCAGAAATATATCCTATGCAGTTAAGTCGGTATCCACAACACAGGATTAAACGAAGAATATTAGTTTTGAATATCTCAGATCCGACAGACAAACGTGTGCACTGTTTCAAGCAAACAAGCAGGCAAACAAGCAAGACGACCAGAGTTTTAGTATCATACTAGACTAGATAGATAGATAGACTAGATAGATTAATGATCGAAGTTTTTTGTTAAACGGCAATAAATCGTATCATCGATACAACTCTCGCAGTATTTTAATGTAATGAATGTTTAAATTATCTAGTGTGCCTTTTGTGGGTCACACCGTAGATATGTACCAATCTCGTATCCATGAAATCGTACAGAAAAGTTGTAATATTTTAAGGTCCTATTTGAGCCTCTAATGAGTCTTTTTTACATTATAACAATCATCTATTTAAAGAAAAAATTCATTCACTTAGTCCCAACGAATCGTAACCATGATGGGATGAAAAAAGTCTAATTAATTACTAGGCGATCAGTTTTGCATTTCCACTATTATGTTAGTGAAGAGTGTACACGATTACAATCAAACAAGCAAGCAAGATGATCAGAGTTTTAGTATTTTCCTCTATAAGTTGTAGTGTTATACACATGGATTTATAAGAGCAATTGAAAATTTGAATCCCTCAACATTCACAATTTGCTAAAATTTTCACAAATCAATACTTCAGATAAAGGGACACTTACATAAAGCTAATTTGACCTAATCGGAAATTTCTGTACAGTACTTATACTTATTAGTGTTCGTATTTGTATCGCGTGTGCTAACCAGATTATACAAAAATGGGCAAACTTTTGCATACGGTGGCAGGCTGACGTGATCAACACAGTAGGCAATCGCTTCAAAACATCGATTCTTATATTCCTCGCTAACACTTGCGTAAAGAAACTTCTCTCGTCTAAATTAAAAAAGACGAGTAGGATTACATCGGCTACGGATAAAGTCTACTTCTCTAGGGCTTTTTTCATTCTCTGGAGACTGCTGTTGGTTGGCCATTTGCATCGGATACGAAATTTAAAGGAAAGATATTTTTTAGTTGCAGAAATAAATCCATGACCCGTAGAGGGCGCAGTGAAAAGTCCCGGGATGCTAAAAATCTAAATTAAGTTAAAGATAAATTAGTTTCCTCTCACTTTCACGTATCGTGGATAAGTCATTTCAGCAGAAGAATGTAGAAATACTCTATAGTTAATAAATCAAATACACGTTCCGGTACAATCGTTTTTCATTCTGCACTAGCACTATCAAATGTCTAAAAACTGAATCCTATTTATTCACTCGTTAATTTTGTCCCCAAAGCTTTGTGGGTCGCTGCTCTAAATGCATCTTGTACCAAGTTAAAGTCCAACGTGCAGAGCCTATAGATATTGCTTTATTATTCAGCCAACATGGGTTTTTTTCTATGTTTTTTACGGCGAAGTGAAGAGATATTTGGATTTGTGCATAGCAGTCCCTCGCTATCATGAAATTGATACTGGTTTAGTACTTGATTTGTTCCCAAACGAGTCACAATTTAGATTTTTCAATTTGAGTGCGTGAAGAAATGTCTTACGCAATTTCTGAAGTACACAGAACTTTAAGCATTAAACCTAAAGGTTATTCTCAATCATACCTATATAACTTATCATCCCTATATAACTATTCAACCAGGAAATATCTTGTGAACGTCATATGCATCATAAGTACCTCATCATGGTCATTTTTATCATAAAAAATGGTCGAATATGATTGGAACGTCGTCTACAGTAGCACCATCGTAGAGAAATTTCTTTCACCATATCTGTGGACAAACTTTCAGAACATCACCAAAAGAACCACCTGCACACATTGCAGTTCCCATATCTGCAGACAAAACTTGAGAACATCTCCATTAAAGGCACCGTCTGGGCACATTTCTATTGCCGTACCTGGAGACAAATCCCAGGACGTAATCGTCACCAAAACCACCGTCTTGGGTTCGTTTCAAAATGACAGTTTACCGAGAACACATTTGCTCAGCGCAATTGCTCTAGCGACTTCATCAATGCAACTGCATCTGCTAAATGTATTCCGCCTCCATTGCTCTTGACAGGGTTTTGAACAAGCATTGCTGAAGGCTGTCGTAGATCAATCAGTAGGTTTTGCCTGAGGTGTTGTGGCCCTGCTTTCGATTCTATTTCGAGTGAGTGATGAGATGTTACTCAGCGTGAGGTGAATGAACGATAAACGTAGGGGATGAATAAAGATTCTATGCATATTTTGGTCGTGAGAATATGCACGTATATTGCGTAAGAAGACAGCCTTCTTGCGATTCACGTTGGTATAAGCACGTTTTATCATCGTCTCTGTCAAAAGTTTTCATTAGAGTGCATTGTTTACAATCGTATTCAACTTTTCTTCGATGCCAACGGTTTCTCAAAAACCAGAACGATACACACATCTCAGTCGCAGTCTGCTGGCTCCTGCCAAACTCAATTGACTACGCGTAGAAACAAAAACATTTTACGGAAGGAAACAAACCACTTCTAAAATCGCGAGCAGACACGGCTAGTCAGGGGCAAAATCCCGCCTCGAGGCATTTCTCAAAGTTTGGCCAAACTTGCCCAATGATCGGAGAAGAGCTTGAAGAGCTGAGATAAACGGAGGCTGTATTCACGGAAGTCATCACAGTGAAAGGTTTGGCCAGTTGGCTGTGCTTGCGTTAAGCAGGTCGGCTTGAAGTACGCTTTCGTGAGCTTTATTAGGAGCTCTCACGGCTCCTCAATGACATTCAAGAAGCTCGCTAAATTCTTGGGTAGCATCGAAGCACTTGCACGGAGAGCGTCGAAATCTCAGGGCTCATACTCGTAACATTGACTTGGTATTCCGAGATTGGATATGCGGGCATTTTAGCTCACTTGACTGAATCGAAATCGTACATAGGGACAAGTTTTCCTACAACTGAATGGGTAAAGATCCATGCAATTCCGGAACAGCATAACTCACGAGTATTATTCGAACACGATACGTGTTTTGAAACCACTTTACCCTCAGTAATATCTATTTTCATTCAATGTCTTTCTCTTTTTGGAGGGAAATTCAAAGTGCTGGCACGTGAATTGAAGAAGATAAGAAATTATTTTGCAGGCATCGTTAATAACTCCAGTTAATCAAGATCCACGCAGAAAATCTTTTTGAGATGAATATCTATCAGGGAGAAATACTACGAACACACATTTTGTAAAGAAACTGTCATTCTGCTCATATTCATTTCACCGACAGCTTCTTTCAATTCATGAATAAATTCAAAACTACGCGCTTGGGAAAACAGCTAAGTTTTCTTTTGCCATTCATTCGTTCCAATTCTTAATTTCTAATTTACTGCAAATATCTTATTATTCTCTTCCCCAAACCTGAGGTCAATATTTCACACATATTTAACTATGCTCCTTCTCTATCCCCTTTCTTCACATCTTCGTGGCACCGAAGTCTCACGCGATCGTACTACAGGTGATATTAGCCTTTAGTGCCCCTTATCGACTCTGTTATCGTGAGGATTATGGTCAGATGATTGGACATAATTTCCTTTCACTCTTCCACAATATTGGCTGTCTTGTTTCACCAGGATGACGCTTGTAGTCCGCCGTTTTCTTGACAGGAAAGGGGACACGATATCTTCGTGTCACAGCCAAGATAATTTGTAACTCAAGTATGCTCGTTTAAGGCAGATTACCAGAGCTGAGTTGTTTTGTTCATGGCCGCAAACGAAAATACACACATATATGCTACCACCGTGTAAGGAAGAAAATATATGACCCAGAAAGCTGTTTATTTATGAAATGGAAAGTCCTTTGGGTGATGGAGAAATTTAATGCACAGGGAAGCCTGCACTCCCAGTCAAGTTGAAATTGAAATCCCATTATTTATTATTATATGTACTTATAAAGTTGAGATCCCATTATTTAATATTATATTTATATTAGGTGATTGATGAGTAGTCGGCTACGTAATATCTTTGTAATTTCGCAGATTGTATACCACGTCTTTGACTACGTAGACACAGGATCGTTTTTGAATGGTTAAAAAATACGAGGATTTCTCTTCCAATGAGTATTTCTGTCTTTGAATTTTGCTCATTTGTCCTACAATCCCTTTAATCTTGATTACAAATAGCATCGGTGAAGATTTGACAAATTCTGTAAAAATTCGTTCACTATTACGATTAGAAAAAGTCCTAAAGAAAAAACATTAATAAATTTGATACGTTTGAAATTGTTCAGTGGTTCCGAAGTTTGTAGAGGGCATAAATTCTGAAGATGTGGAATTTGGGTATTTTCAAGCCCCAACATCGTCACCATTGGTCAGCATTACGTAATCTTGAAAATCATTCCTCGCCTAGAACACAAAAATTTCTAGATTTCAATAAGATGCCCGGTGGTATACCTGGATAATGATACGTAGAGTTTCTCAATATTTACAGCAGACAGCCTGAATTTCTACGGACTGTCATGTGAATTGATTGGCCGACCGTTCCTCTCTACAGTTCAAAGGCTCACCCTGACTTATTTACTAAAACTCAGGAGCAGATCCCCGTATTCTTCGTCTGACTTCCTTTGGAAGTCAGTCACTCGAACATTTTCGTGTGTTTCGTTCGGATGGTCGGGGCGCAACCTGCGAATCGCGTAATTCGATGGAGTTAAGATCAAACGCACATTGAATTGGGGCGAGTTTTGAGTCAGTTGAAATTCTCTTGATTAGAGGAGCCCATCGTACAGATCTTCCCTAAGAACAGAACCTTTGTAGATTCCTCGTGACTGAAATTTTTATCGTCAATCTGCATTGTATTTCCAGAAACAGATTCAAATTTAAGTCGGAATGAATTAGCCGATAAGTTCCAGGTTTAGCGCTCAAACGAGCTGTGTTTGAAATTATGAAAATATGGTAATTACATTCTTCCGTGAAGAGCTATGAATATTTTTTCATCCATAAGTCATCCAAACAAACTATTTGCATCTACAAAAACAGTAGGGCAGAAAGGATTTTCTGGAGCTGACGAAATGAGAAAGCTTCTGTGCAATTTAAATGTAAACTTGGCAAATTGGTAAGAATATGAGCTACGCTTCTGCTCGTAACGGCTAAGTTCAGTATAACAAAACTTGAGAGATTATGACTGTATGAAAATGAAAAACATTAGTTCGAGTCCTTGAAGTAGAAATTCAAAACATCTTGATAATTTCTAACTCAGTTTATTGCAAATATACTTTCGTGACAGAAATGCAGTCGTCCGCTCTAGATCGCTCTGTGTGAACAACCGCTTTATCTCTTAATTTGCGTTTTTTAACACGCTCTGTTTGCTTTTTATGACAATTGTATAAATATTTTCCTTACTTTTGGAAGCTTGCTGTAATTGATACCGCTCTGTGCTGAGTATGATTGTAGAGCGGTTGTTTGCTGGAACTGATCTAAAGTGCTCTATGTGGGAGAACACTGTACTTTGACGACAAACTAATCATAGCTCGTAACCCTCGACTTCTAACGATCCCTCGTACTAATGAGCTCAGCCAACACATAGTGCACAATGGCAAGGATTTGTTATTGTAACAACAAAGTGACTGCTGCTCATTTGTTTATCATCAACATGGAAATGACGATACTCACGGCTGCCTAATGACCAGTTGATCATTGTTCAGGTGAAACGGGACCTTAAAAATGCTTTCGTCTTTGAATCAGTGTCGGTTGGAGTTCATTTCATATTTTCCGGAGATGAAAGAACTTTGTTGTCAATATCAGCCAAACAAAGCTTCGTAATTGGAGAGTAACGGCAGTAACTTCCGGTAACAGGATATTTTGGTGAAGATATTTTCTGTGATGGTCAAAGTATTGGAAGTTAGTGAAGTAATTTTCCCTTTCCTCTTGGTGGACTTAATATCATGGACTCCCAAAAAGCTGTACTCATTCCATGAAAAAAAAGAACCTTTATTAATTCCAACGCGATTTATAGTTGGGTTTTCAATACCCTACAACTACTGGCGTGGTGAGGGATGTGAGGAGTGTGTGGTTTAAGCTTCCTTTTCCAGAAGAAGTACATTCTGGTTACGTGAAAATGCCTCGCCTGAGCCGAGATTCGTACCCTGGTCTTCACGGTTTCGAGGCCATCACGCTACCAGTACGCCATGGAGCCCATTATTCATTTTTTTCAGATGTAACTAACTCAAGTTGTTTTGTTATCATTTTAACGTTATTATATTATTTTGGCGCAAGTAGACTTTTATTTTGACTTTAATGCCTGACTTTGGCAGTGAAAGTGCGAATAGATCTTTTTGGGACACCTTGTAGAGTATAAATTTATGGAATGTTGATACTTCTAATTCTTTAACATCACAGAAAATCGATATAATTATCAATTATTAGATTGATATGATTATCCCTGATATAATTATCAGAATTATTAGAAATTCGTGAACATTTTAGAATCAAGAACTTCAGAAACGGGCCTTCAAATCGATGACACTCTAAATGAAAACGACTGTTCGTTGCGGCCTCATGTTCAGACGAACATCTGTTCCGCGTTTTATATTGTCAATATTTTCTACTTCGCAATGTCTATTTTCTTTGAACAGACCAACGTTGTTAAAAAAACTAACTTGAAGCTTTAATTTTCCAATATCTTGTTTAAAGCGTTTCAGGGTGTACATATTTACCTTAGTTTCTTGGCTGGGGAAAAGGGGCTTGGGTGGGGAAAAGGGAACGGCTGGTGCTTTGTTTCCCTTCTGAATCAGATGAACTGAAGTGAACGCTTCTGGGCTGTGTCGTGATATTCAGTACAAAAGAGCGCAGTGCATCAAAAAAAGAAGGAAAACTAACTGGAATGTCATGCACAAAACCAAGAGATGCACTATAACTGAGCAATTGTCAGATTGAGTCTGCAAAAATGGCCTCAAGAATCTTGCAGTCTGGTGAGAGATACACCGACAACGCGCATGCGTCAGTCTAGAGCACTGCTTGAGAGGCAATCACACCACACGAATAGTGAAGGTATGTACGTACATCACGTTCAGCAATCTTCTTGATTGATCCATTCGGCGTGATCTAATCTAGCTCCGGCCGTCAATTGGTGGGACGAAGCGGAACGTGATACAGAACTCTCGATTTGCACGTCTGATTGATGGACTCTGGGCATTTGCATCTGAAAGAAGACCGTCCACGCCGGCCTGAAGGAACCCAGTCTTTCCTTACCCACGGTGAGCTGTGGTGGGGGAGGGGGGGGAGTTCAGATGCGCTGGTTTGCCGCAGGGACATTTTTGAAAGTGAGTGTGCGTGCACGTGTGCGTGCGTCTATGTACGTGGATATGTGTGTGAGCGTTGGATGCGTCTGATATAAGTGCGTGTGATACGCACGTGAGAAATTAGAGTCAGTAACGGTGAAGGTGTTACAGCGGGAGGGGTGTGTACGATAAAAATGGCCGTCGTAGGAAGCGTTGGCTGGTATAGGCTGTAAGTCATTCGCGGGTCATTTTTTCCAGGTTTTCCTTATGATTTTCTTTTCGTTTCGGGACACTGGGGGAAGAAAAACTAAGAAAGAATATGAACTCACTAGCTCTGCACTAGTGACACTAGACAGCAACTGATACAAGGCCAGAAAATATTAGCACGTATCGCCTGGGCAATATGGACAAAAGTTTTAACAGAATTGAATTTTTGCAGTTATTCTTCATGAAATATTTGGAACAGTACTAATCAAAGAAAACCTCCAGGAGCAGGGTTGCCAATTAACTGTATTGATTAATCATAGACACTTAACAAATTGTTGCCAATCATTACGAATCAAACTATGATGAACATATAGCAACACAAATAACCCTTTGATAAATCAAATATATGCTATACTTTATCAATAAATATTACCGTGATACAAGCTAAATCGTCACAGTGACTTTTTAAAGAGCAGAGTTTTTGTACGTAGAAGGAAGCAACTGCCTGAGCACAGCCGTTGGATCAGCTTTACGTGCGATCATCAGTTAATTAAGAAGAGCCTTTTTAAGAAGAGTTAAAAAGACGACCTTTCCTATACTGTCATTAATTTCATCCGTACGCCCTGGAGACTTCAACACAACAGCTTGGCGTGTTCTATACGTCGGTAAAGTTGATGAGCGGAAAGTAATTTAAAAAAGGAAACTAAACGACTTCAAATGAAACTTTAAAATAGGATTGATGAACGTTTAATTGTTCTGAAGCTACGATTTAGAATTTATAAGCACGCATTGACATGCTTCCATAAGCAGTCCTACTGTATATTCAGTATACTCCTACTGTAGGTGAGGTAACGTATATTTATATACAGAACCCCACATTCGTGATGAAAAACCTATGATGTCAGAACAGTTTTCATGAATAAGAGCATCAGTAAATAAATGGTTCGTAAATTGCAGCGCTACACTGCACAGCCTTTCAATTTTGTTGCACATATAAATTCAACAACAAACGACGTTCACATTTTTTTACATCGTAATGTCTCATGAACTACGGGCTACAGTGCTTCATTGCTTTATACGCTCTATAAAGTTAAAGAATTGTAGCGTCTCTAACACTTTTTTTGCACGAGAGGCTGCTGGTTTTCCCCTAACTTTATCAACTACCAAATCGATCAGTCCTTATTCTGAACTTGCAATTAACCTCGAGGCAAAGTTAAGAAAGTTTGGAGCCGCAAACTTAGACGATGTCCCTCATTTAATAAAGGTAGGAAGGCCCGTTGAATAATAAAGCCCGTTCAAAAGTTGCGTAGATTATGCCTCTTTTCGAAGGATCGTCAATTCGTTCCATTGTAATAAAAGATTAGTTTTTCTAGTCAAAATTGAAAAATATATTCATGGACGTTAGGTGGTCTTCCAATGAGAGTTATTCACAGTCGATCCTCGAGTTGGAAATTTGATCATTTTTCTTTTGTGTTTTTTTAACAGAAATTTTTTTAACCTGTGAATGTGACTCGTGGTTAAGAAAAGGAAAAATTCTTGCGGAGAGTAGATTCCCGGCTCCCAGCTTGTGATACCAGGCTCCCAGCTTCTGATTCCTGGCTCCCAGCCTCCAATTCCCGGCTCCCAGCCTCCAATTTCCGGCCCCCAGCCTTACATTCCCGGCTCCTAGCCTCGGATTCACAACGCGACGACTCCCTGAACTTGATCACCGCTTTGCATTTAATTCTTTTGAGCAAATAGTTTTGACGAGAAGGCCGCATTCAGCCTTGTACAAAAACGAGTTGGCACTTTATTTAAGCATGAAATAAGGCTGCGTCTAGTCTTGTTTTCAATATCACAGACTGGACTAGAAAATAATGAGAAATTTTCAAGGACGAATGAGACCGAGATTAATGAACATGCAATTAATTCAAGAGCGCACAAATGCATAACTTACGCATCAATCAACTATTAATTAAATTACTCATGCTATAGTAGAAAAATCTACTTTCATTAAGGAGGAATATAGATAGCGTGAGAGGGAAAGTATTCATTCAAACGCGGAGTTCATTAGTGTCAGTTTTGAGAGAACATGAGTGTAGGAGTATTGATGAGAACCATCGACGGACAAAGAAACCTCTAGAAAATTCCAGCGCCATTTTTAGCACCCGAGCAGCGCACGAAAAGATTTGAGGTGCCATTATAACCTAGTCCTTCACATGGCAAAGATTAAAGAACTTTCGGCGACTGAAATGAGAGCTTCAGAAGCTCCGCCGCCGAAGTCTGAGCCTGGGAACATTTGTGGAAAAAATTATTTCCATGTGCCATAAAATGTTACAAAAATGTAAGGAAAGCTGTTCCGACCCTGAAACATACGAGTGTATCGTAATTTTCGAGTGCTAATGAATTTTGTAATAGACAGACACCCATATTTATTTCACCCGATGTGAGAAAAAACAACAATGTTGGAAGCACGAGCTGGTTTTAAGATACCATCTGAACAAAAGAACTGCACTGAGAGAAAGAACGTAAGCTTTTGCTGCTTGATCAGGAATCCTTTGTAGATTGTCTAGGATGGGATGGATGACAACGGATGAACGCCTCAAGCAGCCTGACAAGCAATTTTTCAACGGTGCGAGCGCTTTGTTGCTTTGGACGCAATAAAAATGATTCACAGGTCGGCACTGGACGTTGGCCGTGATATGGAGGGAGACCTACTCTGAACTTCGCAATCTCGGAGTGTCACTCCCGGTTAAATTCAGCCACGAAACTGGGTTCGAAAGTATCTTGCTGGTGTTCTCAAAATAATTTTATCGTTTTTGGCTTTTAGAATTTTCAGGTAACGTTCGTTTGTTTTATTGAGGGAGGTCTTTGTTCTGACGCGTTACTTCTCTGAGGGTTGGCAGTTTCGGGAAAAAGGATCGTCGCGTAGCCTGCACTACCTTGTTTTTCTTCAATTCTTTGGATAGTACGAGTGTAAAGGGATAACTTGACTTGTTTTGATCTGGGATAAAAGTTATAGAATTGAACATAATTTCCCTCTAAAATATTCTCATCTGGTATCCAAACGGCATAAAATTGTGGATGATATAGCTTTCGATAAAACGAATAATGATCTAATGCCAGCAGATCTGCATCTTAAACGGGATGTAACTTGTAAAAATGAGAAATATAGAAAACGAAAATTCAGCCTTTTATGGTAGCACGTTTCCAAGTCCAACTTAATCATCGTTTAATTTTTGGTACAATGTTGTTCAGCATAGAAAATAAATGCATTAAAAAAAGAACGTCAGTGAATGAATAACTGCCAATCCTTCTCTTTCATTGTAAACTCTACTAGCATTTGATGCTCTCAAAATCACAGATTTCTGAATTCACCACAGCGGCAGGACACATGAAGATCCATTGAAATTGGTACAGAATTTAGAAAAAATAGATGTAGATTTTTCTTGTTTGATTTGGAGTTCCATTTTTCTAATGCTCGAGGTCTAGCAACGATAAATTATGCCTTATTTGTTTAAAATCATATTGCCTCCATACATTTCTTTCATTATAATTATGTGCTCAGTTGGCAATAAAAAAATGTTCAACAGTGCATCCACAATTGAAAACTCGACACGTTATGTTAGCAGAAATATATTTACGATAAGTTTATAATTTTGTTTAACAACGAAAAGTTCCACTTTGTGCGAGCTTTTTTAGTCCTGAATAAAACTTCTGTAAGACAACGTAGCTAACTTCAAGCTTCCAGATTCTAACTTTGACATCGTTATATCATCATTAATCACTTTAAACTGAGTTCCCTTCGTATCTTTTCTTCGTACTTCTTACGAAGTCAAACAGGATGAAAGAAACACCGCTGTTCTTTGATCACATTTTTTCGGAATCAACATTCTCTTCGGTCGACCTGCGGTCTCGAAACCCAAGAATATCATGAACGTGCTTCTGAAGTGAAACCTCTCCTAGTGTAAGTAAATGTCAAAGTATGTTCATGCTTATTGAGATGAAGCAGTCCCCCCTGACGAAATAACAATGACTATTTTCTTCGCTAATTGATGCTCTATAGGCGGTTACTCGCTCTCTCTAACGACATCATTCTGGCTGAAATTAACATCTCAAGCCTGCTAACAGAGCGCCCGTGTTTTCCGCGCTGGCTGTGTTTTTAACCATGCCTTTCAATTCGAAATGAAAAATTGAGTGGAACTGAGCAGGTCATCAGAGGTGCGACTCACATTTTTGGTGTGTTTTTCAAGCACGAACACGGCGGTCGGTGTAAGAGTGACTTTACTACAATCAGGGGAGATGAGATTCATGAGGAGAAACAATTCCAGCTCGGAATTGTTGCCAAGAATTGCCCCTCAGAGCTACGTTTTGTTTCGGCTGCGTATTATCATCCCCTAATTTGCGAAAAAAACTGACGATGGAACGACGGAACATTTTGAGTGTATGCGTTTAAGAAATATATTTTCTCCCCTGCATTTGTATCGATATTCTGAAGTTTGGGTAGGGAAACTATTACAAATATAACAATAATAATAACTTAAATAGCTATCTACGGACTTGGGACGAACGGATTTAAATTTTTCGTTTTAAATACTTACCTCTGTTTGACGTGCTTGAAATGGGGGATATTTAAGCTGAGAAATGCAGTGAAATTATATGAGCACTGTCATGCTGAATAGAGAAGATTCATGCTGAATAGAGAAGATTCCTGCTTGACAGATTTGGGACAGATCCTGCTTGAGACAATGGAAATAGCATCTTAAGTCATCGTTGATGACATTTTCATTATTAATTCATAAACTTATGCGAAATAGTGTTTCAATTTGTTCGATGAAAACTCAGTCTTGAATGGCTCATTATTAATTAGTAAGCGTTTCAAGCAATAATTCGTCAGTAAATTGAAACCCGTTCGTGGACTTTCTGTGTAACTATTTAATTTTAATTTCCCTGATTTATTATTATAAAAACTAGAAAAAACAAGTAAAAACGTCTCAACAGTTACTTTTCAAATAAATTTTTTATTGAAGGCATATTTGCAAACGATATCTGACATTTGCTTGGTAATTGCAAGCAAACAACAGAATTTCTCAGCCATCGCTCATTTCATCGGAGCTCAGCAAAATCCCTGCGGAGGAAATTAACGACAGGCTAAAGTCTGATGTTGACAGCGGTGAGCAAGACTTCAGTCATGTTCGTACAAATTTCAGCTCATCCTTCTTGAGGACTCCCGAATAAATGAATGCGCAATTTGAAGTCAATTTTTCTAAAACTACAAGGCTTGCTCTTTGCCGCAGTTTTGCCAGAATGACTTTTGAAATGTTTTTACTTTTTTTGCCTAGTTTGAATATATGTTTTAATGAAGCTACCCAATATTACAGAAGGTTAGTTAGACGTTTCGTTTTTTACGAAAAAATTCATATACATATAGAGAGAGAGAGCAATTTGAATATTTTCAAACTCGTAATTAACTTATTCGTTCATTTCAAGAAAAAGTGCTCCCTAAATATTTTTCAGGCGATCGAAACTTCATAACCTTTTTAGTCCTTTTTAAAAAAAAGCAATTCCAGGGGCACCAACATCTTTCACCTCAAGAATGCAAGTTTCTTATTCCTTTCATGCTCGATGGGATCTTTAACAACTGTAGTCAAATCGTGCAGTCTACTTCTGACCACGCTCCGTTCCATGAAGCAGCCATTTTAATTCAACAGGCTTGATAACGTTACACCTTTGGTTTAGTGTGCTTTGAAAGTTAAGCAATTTTGTCCAACTCTGGCTCTGGCAGCCGAGGGCGAACAAGGCCGCATTATGCAAGGCTCGAGCGGCCGCAAACTGATGGTCAAACTTCAGATTGCTTCGGCGTCCTCCGCATTCGCCGGTGGCTGGAATAATTGTCCATTGATAATAAATTCGGCAGGCGTTGCTCTCCATGGAAGCTATTGAAATTAGAATTCTGCCACCGGCCAATCGGCTCCCGTGAAATAGAACTGATAATATTACATCCGAGGAACTGTGCAAGTCGTTTTTTTCAGTGAATTGGAATAGCCGTCGCTTCTCCCGCTCATGCTGAACTCGAACAAAAAATAATGGAGTTTTCTTTTAAGCTTTTGTGTTCCAATATAGACAGAAGAGAGTTACGTCTCCGCAACATGGTCTGGGGCTCCTTGATTGACCGCCTCCGTCACGATATTGGAGTCGTGTAGCCAGAAAATCAATATTTCTATCTTCACAGCTTCCAAAAATTGTTAGCGTGGGATTTTATTGCATTTCTTATAGCTAGGATTTGAAGCAATGCTTTATAACTTGCCCACCCATTTTCGTTTCTACAACGGAGGAAGAATTGTGTAGCGTCATGCCTTACCGTAAAAATGGTAGTATTTCAGAGCTTCAGAGCCAACAAGTCTGACTTAGTGCCGCAGAAAATTTTGCAATGAATGAAAGTATGGCATTTATGTTGTATTTGCTCACTTCCAAGAATGGTCGAGGATTAGTAAGAAGAATTATTTTCGTAACGCGTTTTGTAAAAAGATCAAATTTCACTTCAAGTCCTTTGGAGTCGGTCGGTTTATTCGCGTAGTTAAAAAAACTCTCGTTGTAGACAAGTTAAAAACCGTCTCATTTTTTACCTACAGTCGTAGAATATCTCTCTCAATTCAAAGTCTTTCTATGTTACCTACATATCTATCGATCTAAATATTTAGTCGCACAAGTTTATTGTTCTCATTAGCATTATTTACTTAAAAAATTAGTGCGAATGAATAAGTTTAGAATAAATGTAACTAAATTTTCTAATAATACCATTCGGTTTGCGATTTTTCCTCAACTGATACCGATAAAAATGAATTCACGCCGCGTTGAGCAATCGTCAAATCCACTGCTTAATTCACTGTACTGTTTCTATTTCAATATAATTAAATAATTCGAAAACCTGTTAAACTTGGAACATACTGAATATTCAATTTTCTCCCATTAAAAACATTTAATGCCTTATCTATAAATTTATTGCGAAAAACAAATAAAATACATTATCTGTACACAATGAATGATCTCCCCTCTTTCCCGTAAAGTAAATACGTAACCCACGTGTGAACACTAACGCATGTACGTTTACAACTTACACAATTACGTTTAATACTTACATACACATTTACATCACTGCTTGTGATAGAGAAACTGACATCAGTCCCTGTTTCCAGAGGCCTCGGACTTGGTCGCACGAATAACAGAAGAAAAAAATAAACCTTCAAAGATTCTGTCACAGATTCGGTCCCTAAAATTTAATCGCCCATCATTTTGGGGATTGATTATTCAATTCGAAATATCAGCTGCTCCGCTGAGCAGGAATTTTGTTTTTTACAGAAACGCAAATTTATACATAAAGTTTTGCTAGGCCTCAACGACCCTGAAAAATTTCCGTCATGGCAATGAGACGGTGTAAAATCCACTGAATATCACATGCAGCAGCTGTATAATTTTTAGCATTATCGTATCCCGTTCGCATTTTTCCGGCATGAAGCTCCCGAAACTTCTGGCTAATCTCAGTATGAATTAGACTGAGTTCATCAAGCTCTTTGATTCGGGCATCAATTTAGCAACGAATTCGGAATTATATTCAAGTGGCGGCGTGCACGGTTGCCTGGTCGGCCTACGGAGAAGCTGTGTCGAGTAATGGGCTCAGATTGAAGTCTAACGCGATTGCAGCCCAATTAGGGCCCGGCTGGCGGAGCTGGGAGAGTGTAGCACTTCCATAACTCAATGCTTGAATTACTATAATTTGACCGGATTATGTGCGTATCGGTGGGCTTCACCTGTAAGCCATTAGGGGACTGAGCTTATGTTTTCGTTAAAAATGGGTGTTCCGTACGTGTTTTGATTCCACCTCACAGAGGTAAAATGCTTATGAAAGTAGCACTAAGAGCCTTCTTTTGGATGCTTTTTAACCTCTGTTGCCGAGCTGTATCGTACTTCCCGCATCTTCAGCCTCAAGGTTGTGGGTAACCAGCCAATCGGATACACCCTATCTACTAAATTGAACCTTTATTAATTCCTTCAAGTTTTACCGTTGGGTTTTCAATGCCATACAACTAATGGCGTGGTGAGGGATGTGAGGAATGTGTGGTTTAAGCTTCCTTTCCCAAGGGAAGTACTCCCTGGTTACGTGAAATACCTTACCGGAGCCGGGATCGAACCCTGAACGTCCCGGTTGTGAGGCCATCACGCTAACCAGTACGCCATGGAGCCCACTAAATCCTTACTGGTGGTCGGAGAAGTCAATGACTGAGCCAAATTGGAACCCTTTGCTTCAAGACGGATAGAAGAAGTGGAAATTATAACAAGAACTTACGACGAACTCTCCGACAAAAACTATTATTCCGAAGTTGAGTAACATAGATGCTTGAAAACAGCTTCTTAATATCCACTTCTACGTACACATATTTGCCAACTTTTTAAGCAAGGTGATAAGTGAAAATATGCTTGCACGTCTAATTAAATCGGGATTAATCTTAGGAAGAAAACGTTTCACATGAGCTTTTGTTGCGGGATTTATGCGTTGGTGTTAGCTTAGAGTTCTAAGGAGCAATGCTTTCAATGCAGCATGGGCGAAGCACTCAAAGCTCTCCGAAACGTTGATGGTTCTGACCATGCGTGTCAAAAAGGCTGTTCCCGTTTTCAGCCTATAGATTTCGCTCCCCAGATACTAAGCAATTTAATCAGTATTGAAAAAGAGAGCTTACAGTGGTTTACCATTTAACATCGTTCAAAATTTTCTACTCGAAGTCTCAATTGGTTTCAAATTGACCACTCCTCATTGAATTGACAATTAACACGAAGTCTCTTTCGATAAAATTTTTGCATGAAAAGTTCAGGGGCTTAGTTTCAATGCCATCCAAACCTTACTACTACGTTCATGATTTCGTAACTTGAATGCAATCGCACACCAATTACCATTGCTTTGTTTGTTGAACTGCAGATGGTCAGTAGCCCAGTCGTTTGTTAAAGCATTTGTGCGTCGTCCTACAACAACTCAAACCCATATCCTCATTCGTTGGTACAATATGACTATGCAGGGTTTGAACTATTATGTGAACGAAGTAAAGAATACAGCCACTAATTTCATTTTTCCTTTAGAAACAGTGTTGTCTCTTACTCTATTACGCTTAGTGAAACTTGTCGAAATCGCCTCACTGGGCAGTCGCTCCAACTCTACGGTATTTTCAAAGCCACGGAACATCATTTCGAATTGTTACGGTCGGCGTCGTAGGGTTAATTAAGCGTTAGCCTTGCATGGTTCTTCCGCACCCACATAGAGAGCTTCGTTTTCTGACTTGATGTCCATGACGAAGTTTGAACGCACACTTCTTCGTTAGGTTTATTTTGTCAATAAAGGTTACCAGATTACTTTCCCGTACTTAAAAATAGCAGGTTTTTGTGATCGAATGCTCATGAATTCTTATCATTCGCTGGAACATCACTCGTGATAGCATTACCATTTTTTATTAGAGGGAGATAAGTTTTTATTAATCCTTTGGGAATGAATATCAGCACATAGAGTAACATTCACTAATAGTCAACGTTAGTTTCAACCTAATCATAAGTCCGGTAATACTTGAGACATTAGTGATGCAAGGAGCTAATTCGAGTAATTTCTATAATTGTTACAAGTTATCGTGGATTAAAATTATGTGAATTGAGGACTCTTGATATACCGCGCATTACAAAATTAATTTTAAACTTAATTTCAGTGTGCAAACTTGAGAGCCTTGACGTTACTTATTTTCATATACTATTGTAATATTCTGTTTTAATTTATCAAAAGCTCATTAATTTGAGTATTGGAAGCCCATCGGCTGTATACTAGTTAATTTAAGTACATCAGAATTCTCAATTCTGAACTTATTCAACGGAGTATTATTAACTTTAATATTTTGGCCGTCTAAGACTACACTCTTTTTGCTGCAAGAATGACCAAGCAGTTGGTGTTTGCACGTACATGTGCATACATGCATCACCGGAATTTTAGATCTGTTCGCACTGAGATCTCACCGCCTTCGTTTCAAATTGATCTGCCCAAACGATCGAAAAAAATAATTTAATGCCAAAGAATCGCGCAGAAACTTTGTTGGAAGTTTTCGATGTTAGTCCTGAATTACGAGCTGGTGAAACTTTTCTCAAGATTAATGTTTCCTACCTTCTAATTCTGGATTTTGAAGAGAGATCTCTCAAGTTTTTCCCAAGAACTACTCAGTAACTCCTCAAAGATTTTTCTTTTGCGTCCCCATCTCACAGCACGATGAGAGAATGAAAAAATTCTTCAAATAAAGGCTGCCGAGTGGCAACACTTGAAGGCGCAACGGTTGAGATTCTTATCGTCTGCTGAGTGCTCGAGTCGAATGTACGATTTTGAAGGATCGAACGAAATGGCAAAAAATGTTAACATGTTGGATTGAAAGTGCATGCCTATAAACAATTTAAATAGAAAATGTCTTTTAACATACTCCAGAAGATTTAGGGCAATTTATTGGAACAATGCTACAATTGTATCAACAGACGTGTATTATTGTTACAAAAATTGTTTCCACCTGATGTTCGGTCGCTAGATGCATCGTGCACCTACTGAACTATCGCTAGGTGTACTTTCTTCTCCGCAGTTCTACGTTTGCTCTCTGCATTGCTCTATTCAAGGGCGAGAAAAATTGCATCACTACAACGTAAGTTTTTTCACTTGCAGTACAATTGCTCTGATGCAAGTTCTCGCTCTCACAGGTAGCTGTGATGATATCTCGCTCTGGGGCTCCGGTGCTGTCACTGTTGCCATGTTATATCTCGCTCTAGAGTTCCGGTGCTGTCAATGTTGCCATGCAATATCTCGCTCTGGGGTTCCGGTGCTGTCAATGTTGCCATGTTATATCTCACTCTAGGGTTCCGGTGCTGTCAATGTTGCCATGTAATATCTCGCTCTAGGGTTCCAGTGTTGTCGATGTTGTTGCTATGCAAATACATCTCGCTCTAGGGTAAAATGATAATGTTGTCATTTGAAGACATTTCATGCTTTACGTTAGATTCCTAACATCGTTGTTTCAATTTATGTTTAGAAAACGTTTTCATTGTATCTACATAACTCGTGTGAATTTCCAGTCAAATGATTAACCTGTTAATGGGTACTGAGATCACATGATGTCCGCGTGGTTGTTGCATTCACACGGTCGCTGTCGATTACACAGACCGTGTGAATGTACCGTTGGCCACCTGGGCGGTGTCCGATGACTGGGTAATTTATCGTGACTTTTTCCACAGTCAAAGGCTGTTCCCTGGATTTTTTTTATTCGAGGGCGCGTGAAATTCTACCGAGACCACGTAAGTTTTTTCAGTGCCAGTGAAACTACACTTATGCAAGATCATCTAATTTTAAAATTTTATCACGAATTCGGAAAATTCAAATTAAATTGAAAAATTGTAGTGCTTCTTGAATGTTTTCGGCATTTTTAGTAGAAGTTACTAACTTCTCTGTACGAAGCGATATAATATTTTCTTCATAACCTTTGATAACCGAAGAAAATATATGACCCGTGAACGAAAACTTTTGAAGTTCGCTAACCAATGAATTCAAATTTCATTCATTGTGCTGAGTCGATATATATTAACACAGTTTTTCATTTGCATTGATTTTTGCTAACTTTGCAAGCTGCTGAAGTTCGAATCTTTACATGTTTGAGAAGCTGTTTATTCCATTGTTTGCTATGTAGAGATAGTTGAGTCGACTTTAATTCATCTGGTTCGAATACAGCCAAACTAACATTGATTTCTGAAAGGTTTTCTTTCAGAGATCCTTACAAAGTTTCGCAAGCGTCAGGCGTCATTGAGAGAGGACGAGGGGAAAATTTCAGTTTTACTTAGAATCTCTTGTGCCAGTCCTTACACTTCATTGTATTTTGTCCAAGTCCTTACACTTCATTGTATTTTGTGCCAGTACTTACACTTCATTGTATTTTGTGCCAGTCCTTACACTTCGTTGTATTTTGTGATACTCCTTACACTTCGTTATAAGTTTGTTCGAGTTGCGGATGCAGGTATGAAAGAACGAAAGTGTCACACAATTGCTAGCGTTCAACTGTACCGAGCTGAGTGGAAACACGGGGTTCAGGAAATTACATTTCATTTTACTTCGCGGTGATCAATTTGAAAACGTAAAACTAATTTTCCGCGACCCTTAATTAAAATTCTTCTTTACCGAGTAATTATCATTGACACAAATGGTGGTAAAGTTCATCTATGCTGCAATGGGAGCAAAAAGAATTAAATTATCAGCTCTACTCTACGTAGGCCGCCACCATTCGGACATTGCCTATTGATCTAACGTCAGCCAGATGGCGGTCCACTGAGTCACCGACACCTTCAGAAACACCAAAGACTTCAAAGATCGACTTTGTCCAAACAGACTTCGAGCTGTTAACCGATCCACTCTTAGGAAAGTGTTGGAATATGATCCGAAATGGCACATCTTGACAAGAGATGAAACATCTTGGTGGGCACCGTATGTACCAGAGGGCGTCGACGGAGGAAAGAGGTCGTTGTGTTCGGAAAAATCCCTGTAATCTGTCCGCATGAAAAAACATCGCGCTTTAAACAGGCTAACTTTTTTGCTTTGGCATCTACGTTTAATTTTGGCCCCCTAAGTGGAGATATCACTCCCGATAAAGTGAGGCAATTTTCCCCACCTTAAAAGCAATCATCGGCGCGCGATTGACTCATTCAATTTATCGTCTACCTAACTTTACATGTTTATGCAATAAAATTTATGAAATTTTAAAGGCTTCTGCGGAAATCGAGTACTTCCATGCGTATGTATTCATTGTTTTTTTCATATATAATTTCATATACATATATACATATAAAAGGCTGCCAACCTGCAACTTTTTGGTTACAGCATTTCAGTGAATGTTGGAGCCAAAGCTTGCAATGCTCGTCATCGCTATTTCAACGAGTTAAAGTCCTCTGTTAACTGCACCCAGGGTCTGGATGAGGAAAATCTATGTCAGTGCGTGGCCTTCCCACGGCGCCTGCACCTCGCCCTTACTGCTGAGGACGGACTCATTGATTTATGCTTCCTAAACATTAACTTATTGGGCCCTCATTGATTAACTTTCACATTTACCACTTCAAGTGAAAGCACGAATTAAAATGATGGGATAAGAATATTTATCTAACCAGAACATCGTCGTTTTGAGCGGTCAACACAGTACAATAAATTGTGAAAGCCATTTTGCAAAGCCTGGTATTAATTGTATCGTTCGACTAGTTTTGTGGAAAATGTTGCCTGCCGGAAATGATTCCCCAGTTTTTCTCTGACGAACCGTGAAAGCATCTTGTTGAAATTCATTCTTTTCCGAGTGCAACTTATGAAATGATACGTGCTTATTGTCAGACAAAGAATAAATCCAACTTAATATATAGATCACAGCCCTCTAACAGTAGAATTGCTTCGGCTGGTCTCAAATTGAAATTAAAAAAATGTCCCATGCTGCCTGCAAAACAAGGGTCCGTAAGCGTCAACTGGCTTGCAATCCTGGAAAATTGAACAGTTGAGGTACGAGGGCTCTTGAACAGAGACTCATCATTGCCTGGAGGGGACCAGCCAAGTCCTGAAAACGAATTTTCTGGGGGGTTTTGTTTTGTCTCCCCTCATCTCCATTTAGGTGTTCCTGGTTCACTTCTGAAAGGCGTTCTCGCGAGCTGCAGATCGTCAAGCGGGGCCAGAGTTGCGCACGAGAAACCTTCGTTGATCATACGTAACTTGACCCAAATTAATTAATTCTATTTAGTATGATATTCGAAAAATTAACTCGTAACTAGCTAGACATTACTAGGAACAGTTAATCGAAGGCTTGGAAATTTCCCATGAACTGCTAACCTCTTTGACCCTCATTCATTTGGTAAAAAAAGTGAAAACTTTGGCTTGGGGTCAGTTACTAAAATTACACCCTGCATGCACATTCAAAATGAATAAACGATCGCTCATCCCAAGTCAAGTCTTATACAAAGCATTTTGACAATCGGGTCTTCAATCCGTACGAATACAACGTTAAAATTAAATGCACAAATTTTTTATTGGACTCCTAAGAGTGATTTTTAATGTATTAGCCGATCGCTTAGTGCGAACTCTTGAAAATCATATAGATAAACGCTGCAATATATGATTATAATCGCAGACGATGTGACTTCAAATTGTGCTGGGAGTGTGAAGAGAAATGGGGGAGAATATGCAGTGATGCCAACAACATAACGAATCACAGATGCCACAGGAAATTATTTCAAAAAATTCACTGGTAAATCTCTGCGAGAGTTGAGCTCTGTGTGAAATCAGTACTCATCATTGCCCACTAGTATTATGTTGTACTCACTGTACCATTAAAATTATTTTCTCAATCTTTAGTGAACAAACCAATCCAATGAATGTAATGAATTATCTCTCTGTATTCCTCGTGAGAAGTTTAGGCCCCCCTGTCCAAGCCACACTAGTGTGTTGCCATTTAGAGGTCTTATTTTCCCAAGAAAAGCCCTCCGCTCGGAACTGAACTCGGGATCGCATGTATAGAAGTCAGTTACGCTAACCCTGTCCAAAGGAGCCTTGAATTTTTAATAGCCAAGAAATGGATATGAATACTGAGTTTTCGGAAATTTGATTACGCTTCGGTAACTTTACTTGGTTAGGCTGAACAAGATCGATTTTTGAATTCAGTTTGTATAAATGACATCGTTTTAGGTATTATGTTGAGTGCCATGGCGTGAAAGTTGCGATGGCAAAAATTCAAGAGGAGCTCGTACAAGGTCACACAATAACAATGTGGGCGTCAGCATTTCCTGCCTTCGCGTTCATAGGATTAACATATTGACTCACCAATTCTTGCCTCGCCCCTCGGTGGCTCGATTTTTTCCTCACATTTACACAATGAAAAAAATCGGAAGATAAACTAATCAAAACGATTATAAAGAATATGATTAATAGCAATTGTCATCCCGTTCCGTTGAGCAATAATAATATTAATAACGACAATGTAATTAAAAACGACATGACTACATGTTGGGCTAGAATTTTGACGTGAAATTTAACAGGTTAGACTTGCAGGCCTTAATTCTGATTACGAAATAGTTGTCATATAACTGTATTCATGACGATCTACCATAACATAATTCGAATTATGTTACCATATGGGGATAAACTTTTAACCGTAAATTTCATGCTAGAAAATTGTGCAAACACGCTGCACTGTGAACAGAGCCACTGGTGTTGTATAAAATAACAGAAGAGCACTGATAAAATTTGAAAACGCTTCCATGCAAGTTCATCGTCTTTCTGTAACGGTGGGCTTTCACAAATGTTCATGAAGAGAAAATGAAACGCACAAAATTTTATTGCAGAGTTGAAATAATTCATACTTTCCAAGAATGATCTTCCATGCTGTGCTACTTCTCGTAGAGTGACCCCTAATTCTGCACGACATGTACATGTTCAGAATTAAATATCCTGAACAAAATATGCGGAAATAGCTGCTCAGGAATGATATATACAGAACAACGTAACCAGAACAACATGACCAGAACGACATGACTTGTAAAATGCACCAAATAATATGATCAGAATTATGCAAATCATCGAACTCTGTCTTTCTTGTGAGAGAAATTGCTTATTTTGGGATTCAGCGAGGATTGTTCTGTCACGATCATTTATTCAACACGTTGCTGGGTTGCACTGCTGGTCACATTGCAATGCACATATTTGCTTTGCAATGATAGAGCCCAGGGAAATGGATTTATTTTTGAGAGTAAAATCAATTCATTTTTGTTGGCTGAAGATTAGCGGTTTTCGTGTCAGCCACGTTTGATTCTGCGCCAGGAGCTGCGGTGGGGTTAGATTATGAGATAGGAAATGCCGTAGTGAGTAGAGGAAGGGGACACATGTTCTCACATTCTCCACCAGGCACACATGTGGCTTCGACTGGGTCGAAGTGCATGTCTACGCCGCAGGATCCTTGGATGTACGTATAAGAAGTTTCACAGAAGTAAAAGTTGTGGCAGTTGTACGGGTCTAGCACCTGTGTTCCCGGTTGGAAGCACGTCACACTGCACACGTCACAACACTGAGCAGGATCAGTCTGACACTGAGAACCGTCAAAATAAGGTAAGTCGGAAGAACATTCTGCAGAGACCAAATTTCCATCCGGAGTACACACTCTGTATTTCCTGCAGTCGCCGGGATATGCAAGGAAAACGGACCCCTCCTGGCAAGTCAAAGAGCAACTCGACTTTTTACATGTTGGTTCACAAGGGTCAAACTCAGTGTAGCAACTGTCGAAGTCAGTGTTGTAGTAGTACCCATCGCTGCAGGTAAAAGGTGTGTCGGTGGTGTTGCCATCGTAAAGACACCCGTAGTAGTTATGGCAGTCTAGAGGGTCAGCCACAAACTCGCCAGGGTCCTTGCCTTCACAGCTCGCGGTGCAGTCGTCAGCGAAGCTTCTTCCGAGCGACTGGAAAATGGAATAAAACGATTCAGTCTGACTATAATTTTTCTTCAAGGCTCATTTTGAACAGCTAATATAGTGTGGTCTATGAAATTTTAATCTAGCATGATCTATGAAATCGAAGTCTAGACTTTAACACTCGTAGAGCTGGGCTGCATAATAATAAATGGGAAAATGAATTAACAAACACATTTATTAGTAATTCTTGAGAGCAACATATTTTACACGACTAACCAGTTGAAACAACTATACAGGATGTCCCCCCTAAAAAACGATACCCAATATTCAAGGGCTGTAATTTAGAAACTATTAATAAACTAACAAAAAACTGTTAAGTGATATTTTGTTTTCTTATGCTTTGGTATCATTGATACGGCTTCAACT